>VUQH01014148.1:3360-29389 GCA_015106775.1 Etroplus canarensis
AAGGATAATTTGTTTAGCACGTCAGGGGAAAATAGTTCTGTGAAACATCTACTTAATTGTATTCCTCTAGTGAAGCTGTTAAGTGCAAAGGTAAGAGTAACCCCAACAGGAAAACACCAAAGAGGAAATACAGTATACACAGCTCTTTGTAAAACCACATTTGTTATCCTATAATTTGCATGCTAAATGATATTGTTGCAGCAAATTATGCAAAATGTGTCTTGATTTGAGTTGTTGCAAAAGAGAAAAAAAAAGAACAGTTTTGGTCTAAACATTCTGCTGCGCTGTTTGAAAAAACTTCTCCTCTGAATGACAAGGTAACGACTGCTCGCCCCTTCTTGCTGACACAAGAGTCTGCCTCTCAACAGCGAGAGTATCCCTCATGCTGGTACCGCTGGGGCCAGAGGAGGTTGACTTTCAAGAGGGGGCACAGAGTCAGGGCTAAAGCCTTCTCCGAGTCCCCTGGCTCCAAAGCTTAGGCTGCTCACACATATCTGTGGATGAGTGAGTGTTTATGTGGGAGGGGTGTGCGCTGAAAGGTCAAGATTCAGCCCACATCCTCCCTCAAAAGGAGGAGAGGAGAACAGAGAGCTGGGTGCCGTTTGTGGGTGGGAAACTTTATAAATACAGCAAACGGCATGACAGTAATCCTGCCCTATTCTCACACTTCATATACAGGCTCATTGCAAACAAAGATGTCAATGTGTCTTCTTTTAGCTGTCACAGATTGATGGGTATAAGTTGAAACTTGACGTTGTTATATAAGCAAAATAAGAAAATCCTTGTCCTCCCACTATCCACAGATATTTCATTTTAATGCAATGCCACAAGGTTTTAATACTAGAAAACAGAAGCCAATCCTTGCATTTATTTGTAATGCAAAATAAACAGTGTATTTACTCAAGACCAGTGTAGTAGCTCTGCAGGTTCCACTTGCATTATGCAGTTTTCCTCTGTGGCTACAGCTGTTTGGAAAATCTCCACGACAGGCAAGTCCCAGTGTGTGAACTAAACTATATTAAAAACCTGATGGAAATGGTTAACAGATACATTCGGTGGTATTTGAAATTAACAATTTGAGAATTTCTCTGCTGCAAACAAATCCCTAAATCACACTATTGTGGACTCGGTAACATAACCTGTCATTGCAGTATAAATGCTAAATACACAAAAGTCACAAAAAAGCTCTAAAAAATATACATGTGCAACTCATTAAAAATTTTTATCTTTACCATCCACTGGACTTTTGGCTCTGTTCTACAGAGTATCAAAGTCAGAAACTAGTGTTTAGTATTTGATGTGATATCGCTTGCTTAGTGACAGCAGTCTTGGCCACTTTACAGCATATTTCAAAAAGATGGACCCGAATTGAAATAACTATATCTCTGCAACCACGAACTGACCGTGAATGAAACTTTTATCACATGAAAGGGCAGGGCATAGAGTTTTCAAAGAACTTAACCATTTCTAACTTTGTTTAATTGGCCCATGTTGCTATCAAGAAATACACCACACTGAAATTGAGTCCATCCTTTTGAAACATCCTGTACATTAGTGTTTCTTATTATGGTGGCCACCTTGGTCACCAGGAAAAAGACCGCCTCCTATAAGTTGTCAGGAACACAACCACAAACACTTTAGTAAACCTATCAGACAACTGTTCAACTGTTGCTTATCAGCCATGACTCTATGTGACAGCTCACCTGTCTTAAGTGAAGTACACAACGCTGCTTTCTGTTTGATGCTGATCTATCTTTTCTCCCTGCTGGTGATAATATATTACAGGTAATCAATGTCGTCAGAGCAATCATGTCATGTGGGTATATGTGAGGATGTTTTTAAGCTGCTCATGGATGGATCCTGATGTTGTCTCTATTTTTTACATACGAAAAAAATACCTGAGAAGAAAGACTACTATTAACACCTTGAAGCAACAAAATCATATCAAGTCCTGTTAACATTTTTTCAGAGAATTGTCTTTTGAAGGCTTGAATCTTTATTTTGCTGATCTGAAGAATTTAGGTGTGTGTTAACACAACGCCAAGGAGGAAAGGCAAGGAGAAGCACTTGTTGCTGCCCATCAATTTGGGAAAGGTTATGAAGCCATTTTCAAACAATTTGAAGACCATCATTCTACAGTGAGAAAGATTATTCACAAGTGGACGACATTCAAGACAGTCGCCAATTTTCCCAGGAGTGGATGTCCGAGCAAGGTCGGACAGTGCAATGCTCAGAGAAACTGCAAAAAATCTAAGAGCTACATCTCAGGCTCTACAAGCCCCAGTTAACATGTTAAATATTAAAGTTCATGGCATTAAAGTTACAAAAAAACTGAACAAGTATGGCTTGTTTGGAAAGGTTGCCAGATTTTGGTTTATAAATGTGCATCTGAACAAACTACAAGACTTGAGTGACAATGTCCCTTTAGACAGATGAGACCAAAGTGGAAATGTCTGGCCATAGTGCATAGCGTCACATTTGATGAAAAGTAATCACAGCATATCAGCACAAACACTTCATAACAAACTTTCAAGCACAGTGGTGCAGGAGTGATGATTTGGGCTTGTTTTGTAGCTGCAAGACCTGGGCAGTTTGCAGTCATTGAGTTGTCCATGAACTCCTCTGAGTCATGCAGTTGGACAATGATCCCCAGCACTACAGCAAATCTACATTCATTGCCTTCACGACTTTTTGGTATAAGACAAATACAGACTAACATCAGCCTTATCTCACCATTCTCTATTTTTCCATAGTATTTCCTCAAAATCTGAATCTGGTTCTAAAAAGTTTTAGTGCTAAATAAGTCGAGTCACAAAGTTACAAAGCATGGATACTACAGTCTTGAGTCGATGGTGTGAGGTCTTCACTTTTCACACTTCAACTGCTGCCTCGTGTGTGGTGTTCAAAGCATGAAGTTGTTTATAACTTATCTGATGTTACCCAGATGTTTCTGGGAGGATCTGCTTAGGTTTTAATGTTGCTGGGGTATGAACCCTGTGAGCATTAACAATTGTATTCATGGGATGAGTGTCCTAAGACCTTGGAAGATGAAACTGAAACTACGTGCATTAACAGATAACTCACAGTGCAATGTAAAATAGTCTCCTTTTAAGATATCACATTTTCCCCCTTTTTAAGTAGGACAACTTACATCCCCACTCATACCTTTTAGTAACCGCTGAACTGCTGTGTTGCTTTGCCTCACATCTCACTGCAAGTGTCACCACTACAGTAATCTACCTTCTTATGTGCAACTTTGTTTTCTCGGCTGCGTTGTAATCTCTGCAAACCAGACTCCTATATCAATGCCACCCTGCATTACCCCAAACACTCAACGGTGCTCTGGTAAAACATGAAATATAGACTCATAAAGGTCTTATCAGCCAGACAAGTGGACCTAAGAGTTCCAGATGAGTGCGCTCAAAGGCTCATGGTGAGTTTAAAGGATTTAATGACGTCTGGCCTTAGAATAATTCTAGCTGGGTGCATACTACAAGACTCTTTAGTAAACAATTAAACACTTGTCGTGCAGTCCATTTGCCAAATAATATTTGTTGAGTAATGTGACATGAACATTAAAAAAAACAAAAACAAAAAAAAAAAAAAATCACATTTTTATGTTTGTGCTAATGGGACAATTGAGTCTGATATGAGTCCAGAGAAGGACTCTCTTATTTGATGATGTTTCAAATGAAGCAACAAGCAGCTGTCAAAATCTCGAGAATAAGCTTGGACCAAAAAAGAAAACAAAAAAAATGATGGTGCCCATTTGTTGTAACTCATCTATTTAAAACCAGGCGGTTATGATCAAAAGCCTCAGCTGCCATCTCACTTAGCACATAAGACAGTTTTCAATGGTGTTCACTCTGATTAAACAGTGGACACAAGCCCATATCCTGCTGTGCAACAGTTTGCTATTTACCTGTCCTCTCAATTCATGTGGATTTTTCCAATAATCACTAATGTTTGTTTATCCTTTGCCTTACCACCCGCCTCTCCACTCATCAGGCACCATTCATTCAGTTCACCACAGGGCAAATAAAAAAGAAAAATGCAATTACTACTCACTGCGATGAATGTTTATTTTGCTAATGGTTACCTTTAATTGTGAATCTACTTATGACAGTGATGGCAAAGAGACACAAATATGCAGAGTTTCATTTTTCTCTCAACAGCTAACTGCTGAAGCACTGGCAATGATGTTAAAGTCACAAGCTGACTTTACAAGGTGAATGAATTAACAAAGGCATCATTCAGAACATCTCCTTTACTGTATAGGCAGTATGTAGCTGTAGCCCAGGCAACCAACAGCAACAATGTGCCCAAAGAACTGGTGAGGACATCTCTATACTCTACTAGTTAACAAGAAGTGGAAGGACAGAAGTACAATACACTTTAAAGCTGCCAGCCTTCTTCTGATTGGCTGGATCTCGCAAATAGAAGGTTTGAACAACAGGTACAGTAGGTGGAGTTTTGTCCTCAAAATTCAGGTTATGTGCCTTAGAAAACCACATTAGGAATGTCATCTGACATCATACAAATACAACAGTAGACAAAAACTGTCTGAAACTGTCCATTTAGAACCTGAGCTATTGGTTCGCAGGAATTACTTGTATACGCACAGATCTCATTATTTTAAACTTTGGCCACCTTATACAGAAAAAAGAAAAGCAAACTCATTCCACTTTAAAGTTAGGTTGTACTTAACCTGAGAGAATGAGTCAGTTGGCCAGATAGCCTTTTCAAACAAGCAACCAGACCTCCCTTCCATTAATTTTTCTATCGCTCATCTGGGTCCAGGTTCCAAGGGCAGATGTCCTGATCTCCCTCTACCTGGCCACTTCCCTCAGCTCCAGTTCCCAAGCCAGCTGAGAGAAATAATCTCTCTAGAGTGCCCTGAGTCTGCCCTGAGGTCTCCTCCTAGTGGGACAAGCTCAGAACACTTCACCAAGGAGGCATCCTTGTCAAAAGCCTGAGTTCCCTCAACTGGCTTTCAATGTGGAGGAACAGTGATGCAAACAGTGATGCAAACTACTCTTTAAGGGAAGCCCTGACAGCCTACAGAGGAAGTTCATTTTCTGCCGCTTATATCTGCAATTCAAATTTATTCGGTCACTACCCAAAGCTCGTGGCCATAGATGAGGGTGGGAACGTAGCTCGACTGGTAAATTGGCATCTTCAACACAACAAAACAGTGCCACATCCATATTACTGCATGTGTTGCACCAGTCTGTCTGTAAATCTCCAACTCCCTCCTTCCCTTACTTGTAAACAGAACCCAGAGTGGGCATGCCACCCTCTTCTGTCTGAAAATCCTGAGATGTCCTCGGATTTGAAGGGGCTAATTCTCTTCCATTCTTGTCTAATCTGATACCGTCTGCCCACTGGTTGTGCCTAGAAATTTTGTCCATCAAAATTATGAATAGAATCAGTGACAAAGGGCAGTCCCGGCAGAGTCCAACTTCCACTGTAAATGAGTTGACATGTTGCTGGGAATGCAAATCAAAGTCTCACCACAGTTGTACGGGGACCAACTGGACAGTAACAATCGGCCTGGGAGCTCATGCTCCCAAAGCACACCCCATCGGACGTCTTAAGGGGAATGGTTGAATGCCTTTTCCATGTCCATAACACACATGCAGACTGGTTGGGCAAACTCCCACACACTTCTCGACATCCTCGAGACGATAAAGAGCTGGTCCAGTGATCCACAACCAGGACAGACCCTTGTTCTTCTTCAATCCCAGGTTCAACCATCAGATGGAATCTCCCTTTCAATAGACACTCCCAGGGAGGCTGGCTTTGTATATGTGGTATACGCATATGTTTGTCTATTATGCTACTTGCTCAGATTTGAAAAGTATTTACCCAGTTTTCTCTTGTAATGGCTATACTCCTTTAAGGTTCATAGTTTTAATGGCTGATTTAACGTCCAGCCTGGAGACAACAGCAGAAAATTAGTCACGTGGCTAACGTGAACACGCTTTTAGCAATGCTAATTACTGTACATTGCCCCTAAAGAACATACAAAGAAAAAAATCAACTTAGTGAGTATAATGGGAGTGTAGCTAAAGAATCAAGAACCTTAAAATGATCACTGTGTTTGCCTGTTGATTTATGTTTTCCTGGAAAAAAAAATAAAAATGAAAATAAAAATTTGGTACTTTTTCCTACACTTTAGCTTCCAAACCACTGGATGTATTTATCTGATCGGGGGTGTTTTGTATTGAGTATGTAAGTAAACTTAAATTTGTAACATGAACAATGTCTTATTTCTTCTTTCAGAAGTTTACAGTCTTGCCTAATGCTACGATATAGCTGTGTGATTATATGTAATTGAAACAGATACATATTCACATATCCATTCAAAAGTATTCCTCTTAGGCAATAAATATCTTTGTATATGTACTCGCTCAACTCTACTGTAATGTTAACTTTGGTCAAGTTTACAATAGTCCATCCTTATCTGTTTACAGCTATCGTGACAGAATGTTCCCATCAGGGCTTTTCAAAC
The DNA here is from genome assembly GCA_015106775.1 of Etroplus canarensis. Taxonomy (NCBI): domain Eukaryota; kingdom Metazoa; phylum Chordata; class Actinopteri; order Cichliformes; family Cichlidae; genus Etroplus; species Etroplus canarensis. The sequence goes on from VUQH01014148.1 coordinate 9,875, forward strand.
AAACTCCTAACTTCACATATGCTGTCTCAAAACCATAGCAACACCTATTTTCTGCTAATTGGAAATGCCTTTGTTTGCTCACTATCTCCAAAGAGAGTTATTACAACAAGTGCAGGCTAAATTATTGGACAGGTGGAACCCAGCGAACCCTTTGCATGGCTCTTTGTTTGAGAAAGCACTCTGTAATCATCTGCTGTGCAGATACATTCATTTTCATTTTATCTGTGCTACATAATAAGGACTTTGGTCGACTTCCACTCTGCTGCTGCAGCATTTAGGATGAACTCAAAAACGGCGTATATGAATAACTAGGTCACTTTGATGTTTCACATTTCTAAAGTACTAACAATCTACTTAGACCACACCTTCACAACATTTACCCCCACAACTGCACTGGCAGGCATTAAAATTTCTCTTTTGCTCATTCCTGACAGTAAACCAAATGTACTCGCCTCAATATGGATTTTTTTCAAACACCTCATATATTAAGGTGATGAAGGAAATCAAAAATGTACAAAGGCAGACTTTTGACCAAGAGACAAAAAGTAAAAAATTCAGAAGCTAAAAATTCAGTGTGACAGTCTATATAATATTTAGCAAAGGAACTGGTGGAAGCACTGGATAGAATTCAGAAATAATAATGGCAGAAATATCTATTTCTTTCACTTAGGACCACACAGCTGCCAAGTCATTCAATAAGAAAAACAGCCCCCAAAAATATTGGACAGGGTCCTTTAACTTCCTGCAGTGTCCCTCAGCTGCTGCAGTGGAACCATTTCAGTACCAAACAATGTAGAAGACTTATAAAAGCCAGTTCCCAGGTGTGAAAGTGTATCACAATGAATGTGAATCAAGAAGTTTCTAAAGAATGGACAAACTGAATGCTGAGCTGCAAACTGGCCTCAAGAATCAATGACACACGTCTGGTCGTGCTATTTGGTGGGATACAAGAAATAATAGGGTCCTGAGGAAAAGCCTTCAAAAAGAAACTTTCCTGGTGTTTCTGCTGGTGATACAAGTGATGAGAAAGACAGTCTCAGATCAGATTTGTCAAATCTAAATGAGCATTGGTGAATGAAACGTTATCAGGTGAAAGTGGATTGTTTACAATTTTTAGGTGGAAAATCTGTTACAGCTTATTGGACTTGTGAAGCGATTAGTGTCAAATTAGGCGTCATTTGAGTGAATCTTTACTGTACTTTCATTTCACAAAAAGAGCCCAGAGTATAAGATCAAATTACACACTAACCAACCTCAGGCACTGCTGCCCCCTTATCACTATGAATTACTGTGTTGTTATAGTGTAATGCTGTGCTAAAGTGTAGACGGCATTAGAATGAGAAGCCATGGAGGAGGCATACCCCCCTGGGCTACAAGATTATAACCCTGCTGCTAAACCCAGGGATAATAGGAATTTTCTGTCCTTGGGTATACTATGCCAGATAGAAAAGTCCTTCAAATTCTCTCAGTCTCTACCTGTGGCTATAGATAAGTCAACAGACTTATCACAGCCCACCATGACTGCTCCCTCTGAGTCTCACAAGGGTGACAGTGTTACTGATGCTGGAGTCTGGTGAGAATAAAATTACAGTGAATGCCCAGTGTTACTCAAACACACTGAAAAAACAGAATGTGGGGGAAATTACAACCAAAATAACAGATGTCTTAGAATTGACTGATTCAAGTTAAATATGTCCCCACAATAGGCAACTATATGTAGAAAAAAGCAAGGGTATTTAGCAAGCTGAAGACCAACATATATCATTCCCAAACTGTAGGATGATGAGATATTTCAATTTGAATATTGTTTGCTATTTTGACAGCAACAACTTCATAAAAATATCAGTTTGTTCCTTCCATTTGCCAAAAATATCAAGGGAAGAATACATTAAGCCTTCATGTCTTTAAAATGTGTTCTTGTTTTTTGTTTAGGGCACTAACTGAAGATATAGGGAAATATTATTCAAAATCAAACATATTTATTTACTCTGTTTTCAGGTAGTAACTGGACAGCTAGAATGATGCAGTATCTAGTCTGAATCTGATAAAACCATGCATTACCTTCTCAAGGGCTCGAGCAATATGTTGTTATCTGTAGCACTGTGCTTAATTTGTTACAGTCATATCTGACTAACAGGTATGTTTCCAGTATTATTGGTGCAAATTGTTCTGAAGTGGCCTCTTTGATCTGCGGAGTACCACAGGGGTTCCTTTTGGCCCCAATCCTGTTTGCCCCTTGGGTCCATATTTAAAAAACATAATACTGTCTATCACTTGTATGCCGATGATACTGAGATTTACCTACCTATAAAACAGACACTGACTCCTCAGTCAACTCCTTAAGATGTTGTTTAGCTGAAGATAAATCTTGGATTTTTCAGAGTTTTCTCATCCTTAATGACAACAAAACTGAAAACTTGGTTTTTAAGCATGCTAACTGTCAGGCAGATCAGGTCACAAATATTACTTCATCTCTTCATTTCTTGGATTTCTGGCCTCATATTGTAAAGAACTGTGCGATTTTTGATTCTTCTGAAATTAGATTTGCAGATTGAATCCTTCGTCAAGGCCCGTTTCTTTCGATTAAGACTTTTATCTAAAGTCAGTTCAATTCAGTTTTATTCATATAATGCCAATTCACAACAAATGTTGCCTAAAGGTGCTTTGCACTGTAAGGTAAGGATCCTACAGCATTAGAGAGAAAACCCCAATAATCAGACAATATGAGCAACCACTTGGTGATTGTGGGAAGGAAGAAATACCTTTCAACAGGAAGAGACCTCCGGCAGAACCAGGCTCAGGAAGAAGCAGCCATCTGCCTCCAAGTCAGACCTTTTCTTTCTATTAAGAACCTTGAGAAGATGATCCATGCTTTTGTCACTTCCAGATTGGATTGTTGCTATTCCTTATATTGTTCAACTGGCAATCTAATCTAATCATGTCTACATGTGAATCCTAATGTTATTTTGAATGGTTGATCCCAAGGAAACTGTATTACATGAACATCTTCCAAATATTTCACTGCTCACAGATATGTACAGCCAAAGTAAAAAAAAAAACAACAAAAAAAATCATATGTAGTCAAATCTAAAGTGGTTTCTTTTGACTTGTATGAATAACAGACATTTTTCTATACTGCTTTTTGTGCACACTGCACTTTCAGTCCATTTGCTTCAACATTGCTTGCTATTTATCTCCAGGTTTTATGACTATCTGAAAGAGTCAGCCTTTTTCCAATTCATATAGGTCTTGTTCAATGTCCTTGTGTTTTAAAGTCCTTTTATCAGTTAGAAGACTGTTGGACCACCTTTGTGCCTTCAGAACTACCTTACTTTTTCACGGCACACATTTAATAATGTGTGGAAATTCTGCACAGAAATTTTGAGCTGTACTGATATATTATTACACAGTTGCTGCAGATTTGGGGACAACATCTTCATGATGTGAATCCCCCATCCAACCGCATCCCGGAGGTGCCGTGACAGCAGAGACCATATGAGTTGAGTGAACCCACTGTGACGTAAGCTTTATGTCATGCTACCCTATCACACCGAAAACAGCCATTAGAAGATGGGTTCACAGTGGTCATAAAGGGGTGGACATGATCAACATCAAAACTCATCTTACTGCAAATTCTGACTCACTAACTTGAATTTCACAGTAGAAATAGAAACTTGTCAGATCAGTCTTTTACTGTCATCAGTTTTAGTGAGGCTGGTGTGACTAATGAAGCAGGCAGTGAGTGTACAGTATGTTTTGCATATTATAGCAAGTGAGTTATGACCTTGACCCACAGATGTTGAACCGTGGACTAAGCTCCCGCTTGCTCTTACTCATTGGCCGAGGAGGGAGAGCCGAGCTGGCTGGCTGACCTGGATGCTAAACGGGGCGCAAAATGCGAAATGATGTGCATTGAATATGGCGACGTATGGAGAGGATGAAATGTGCTGAATGAGGAGGCGAGTGAGATGTCTCTAAAAAAGGAAAGGAAGTAAAAGCATGAAAACATGAGGAAATTTCATTCTCCTTCATATAGTATTAGCTACAGCTACTCATCCCAAGTGGGTGGTTGATTTTTCCATTCATGCCAAGGATCAGCAGCTGAAATCTTGACCTTGTGATGTGAAATAGATACTGCACATGTACAACGAGGTCCTGGAAAGTATCATAACACTGATGACCAGACCGATCTGAATCAATGCATATAATTAGCCTCTTTAAGGTCCTCTCATTTAATCATTTCCTTTATTCATCTTCGATGTAAAATTTAAATCTGGAATTTTCTGTCCCAACACCTGATTAATGCTTAGCTTTCTTCCTTCTTTTACTGTCTACATCAGCTGCAATTGTGTCATGTGACGCACGTCCGCCCGCTTGAACACCTTGGATCGATAACCTTGGCTGTGTTTAAGCTAAAGTCACGGAGGCTGTAATGATGCTTAACAGCCCATTAAGGTGATGGAGACCTCCAGCATAGTGTGGGTGACGTGTCAGGGTCAAGCTGTGGCTCTAAATACCTGAGGGAAGTCATGTTCGCACATATAAGACAGGAACTTGAAAGTGTTATGTAAGTAGGAACTTTACATATTTATATAATACCAGAGTGGTAATTAGCTTTAGCCCATTTGTTAAGCAGGACAGGGAATCCTTTTGCTGCACACAGCACACACAGTGGTTAAAATGTACATTTTAGTGATTCATGAACGCTCTGTCTGTTTCCCTAGTTGCAGTGCCAAACAACTCCTGGCTAAGTTTCTTTTATCTCTGCTCTATTGTTTTGTGACCTCGGTTGTATAAGAGGCTTGTTCTCCATTGTTTGCCTCTGCAGTGAAATTGATTAACATTGGGCTATAATTGCGGCAAAGAGTTGAGGACAAACATTGGGCCCCATTATCTTTCACACTGTGTGACAAAATGGAGCCGTAATTACTAGCAACCGTTTCAGAACACAACACATCTAAATCCAGCAGAAGTGCAGTCCATTAAGTTGTATGCACATGTGCACTTGCACTTAATTGATGATTACCCCTTGCTGATCAAAAGAGACTTAATGTTGCCGCAGATGGCAGCAACAAAGGAGGAAGAAGTAGAAGAGCAGGTGAGGGAGGCTGTATAAGAGCCAGATAAAGAGAGCAATCGGAAGGTTAAGTGCAGGCAAGGTCCAAGTTAAAATTCATGTAAGTTTTGTTCTCTGTGTGAATGCATCTTATCATTCAAAGGAAAAAGAGAGTCTCTGTTCATGTAACTAGCCAGGCAAAACCCACTTTACTTGCTGACATTGTCTGATTGATGAGTTTGAGTGTTGCAGTGATGATTCACACTTGTAACCAAATCACTTCAATTTAGGTTACACAAACGTATACATCAGCACACATGCATACAGATGCACACCTACATGTGCATTAATATACACAACGCACACGATTTATGAGATTACAGAACACAACGCTCAACTAATCCCACATGACACAAATACATCTGGCCGACAGGCAAATTTAACAGCCTTCAAAAGCCTCACTACCAAGGGAAAACCCACATCTCACAGACCTTGGATGTTTCTTTGAGCTTTAGCAGTCGTAACACATAAATAAGCAGCTATGTACTTCCCGTCAACAAAATCTTTGGGTTAAAACTGCACAGTAAAGCTCAGAAATTATACAATTACTGAACTGCCAGCTAGAAGAAAGGGTTGAATGCACAAGTGAGGTTAAAGCGCACATGCATTCCTGCACTCAAACACACAAAACACTATATGAAGCCCAAGATGCTCAAGCTGTATACTGTGCTGCTCTTTCCCTTTATGCAGGTTGACACACTCGTTTCGCTGCTTCAGGCACTGACCGCATTTCACTACTGAAAAAAGGGATCTCCATAGCAACAGCTTCTGCAGTTTGTGGGTTCTAACATGCGTGATGACATCATCCGACATCATCCAACAACATAGACCAGAGATATGTGTTGATGTGTATCCCCGTACCTGTCAATCAAAACCTCATGTGCTGTCTTGGACAAAAGAGAGGAGGAAACCCGAAAAGAGATATCAGCACTGTGTAATCATACTCGACGCATTCATAAATTGGCATGCTGATAAGGCATTTAGTCTAATAAATCTTTTAAAAAATCTCTCTTTTTTGCTCAAATATTAATTAACCTTCAATAAAGAAACTAATAAATCACTTTACGCACTGTCAACTCTGTTTATACCAGAATGAAGCTAAAGGTTGACTGTTTAATGGGACAGACAAAAGGCAGCAAAGTCAAGCTCAGCCACAATCCCAGCTGATCAGCTGACGGCAGTGCCCCTTCTCCACATCTAACTGGCTATTTTATATTTTGCCATGCAAGCTTACGTAGCTGCTTTAGCCTGTCCACGGCTTCGGTGCAAGCTTCTTTCCAACCCACCATCTCCTTTCATCCTGCAGCTGACTTAATTAGTGTCATATCTCTTTTCAGTGATGATTCAGTGATGATTACCTGCAAACCATCAGGCTACTGAATTGCTGAAAAACTCCAATGCCCTGCACTCTCCCTGCATTCTTGGACCTTCACCTTGGCCCATTTAAACTATATTACTTCCGTACTCACAATCTAGCTACTTTAATTAGGTTATCTAACAGCGTTAACATACCATATATCCTGTACATATGTACACACATTACATAGTACTTACTATATTCTGCATATGTTGGCTAATGTATAGGTACATGTAAAGCCACTTGAAAACACTACACACCATTTGTCCACTATAATTTTTAAATTTGATTTATTCTTTTTTAGCTTAAGTGTTAAATGTTATATTGTTTTTATCGCAGCAATTGGAGGGGCTTCTGAATCCAAGAACGATTTCATTGATGCTAATGATGAATCGGAATCAATTGGAATCTGTATGTGATAATAAAACTTGAAACAATTATGAACACCAGAATGCTCCTGCACACCCCTCCATTCACTGTGCTCCTTCGGTCAGCCATGAAATCGTGAAAAATGCCAGTGAGCCAATACCACCAGCGGCCATACATGCTGAAGCAAGAGGTAGCATGCTTTGGGTCAAAAGCTGTTGTTCTTCTCTTTCTATAAGTGTTGATAGAGGTTAATTTTGTTTTATATGTCAATAGAACATGTTCTCTAACAGTTTTGTCAGGATGTTTTCGCATTCTTGTAACTGGCCTTGTTATTACTGATGATTACTTGTCTACTAATCAGAGGGTTGTAGTTTGATCCCCAGCTGTTCCAGTCCACCACCTGGGTGTTTGTGTGTATCAGAGTGAAAGGACTGAATGGGTATTTTAAAAAGGACTCTATGAATGTACATGAATGATCGATAAGACTGTCTGTTTGCATGTTGTAGTAAATCCTCTGAGGTTATGGCCATGAAGTCTCTTGATTGTTGACATGGAAGCATGAGACCCTATGCAAGTTCAAACTCCTACAGTCAGGACTATGTCTTGCTGTTTAATTTGACCATTTACAATTACTCCAAAGAAAAAAATAGGAAGGTAGGAGATATTTTATTCACTTTTCTTGAAAAACAGGCATGACGTTGGTTTAGGTACATTTTTAGTGCTGTAAAGAACCCACCTTAACTACAATGAACATGAAATCCTTCCACTTGGTCGAAATCGTTTTCTTAGACTATGACAGCGACACTGAAAGAAACTATGTACAGGTACACACACTGTAGAGATGCAATGGTGGTGAAAATGCTACCAAGGAGTAAAATATAAACTATGAATTCCTGTGAGACAGGCCTTTTATACTGTGATACAAACATGGGCATGGCAGCAAAAGGAAAGCTACACATGAGGGAGAATGGATAAAATGTTGGGAGAGCTGAGATGAGAGGAGTGAAATATGGCAGTGAGGGAAGACAGATAGAGAGATGCCACAAGCATGAACAGATGGCTGTGAAGAGAGTCGAAAAGAGTGAGATAGTGAGTGAGGGAACGGTAGGCAGACAGAGAGGGAGAGAAGGGGAGAAAAATCTGGATCAGGCTGAAAAAGGCCTCGAGATCACTTTGGGGAATGCAGTAAGTAGGACAGGCAAAACTTAAATTCCAAAATATGAGACCCAAAAATAGCCCAAAGGAGAACAAACCACTCAGGCCTGGGAGCCATGCTAGATGGTCAGTCAAAACAGCATTGGCTCTTCCACTTTGAAGAACTGTCCTGTTTAGGATTCGTAATCTACCTGAGGACGAGCACAAAAGGGAGCTGGAATCTTAATGGTAATCTATGCAAATTCAACTATGGGGGGAAATGACAAACAGGGACTTTCTTGATGCAAATCAAGTCTCCTAAAGGAGGCGGCTTCATCAATATGTATGCAAAAGTAAAGCTATATCACATACTGTATATAACGCAAGATTGGAAAAAGTAAGCATAAATTCCACAAAGTTGCTGTAATAGGAAACCTTTCTGCATCCAGAACAGTGCTTCAACCTTGCCTAGCCAACACTGTTATTTAGGCGGTCAGTAAAGGCAGAGTTCTTACTCTTTCCCTGATGCTCAAGGCAATGGCAATATATAGTAAGAGCTGGTCATTAATCCAACAATTTCTTCTTATACAAGAAGTGTGTTTAAATGTAGGAAATGACGTCATGTTAAGTGGGTTGAACCAATACTATTACATAGTACCCATGGCTGATATAAAGTGCACCTTTGTTTTTCCTTCTGTCCTGTGTGCATGATCGACACCATTCCACGATGCAATCTTTGACTCAGTTTTCTGCTTTGCACATAAATACAAGGCAGCACCCCAAGAGGGTAACTCTCCACCAGACGTGGGATGAGAGTAGACCAGCTGGCAGATTGACAGCTGTTGGATGATTGTAGATGCACCGCATTATGCTCCCTGACGAAAATGACACGGAGCTATGAAGATGCAATTGTGCTGTGTACGAATGTAGCCGTCTCAATTACAGAGGAAACCCTGCAGAACCCCGGATCCAATCCGATGCAGTGCTTTTGGGCTTGTATTGGCTCTGCCTTTCACCTGGTAAGTCGCTCATATCCAAAGTATGTGTGTGCGTATATCATGATGTATGCCATTGACCAGCATTCTCTTCTTGGCTGGTGCATCACCCGACAAAAAGCTTCACATTACCATAGATGCACGTCAATATTATGGCAACCTCGATTCTAAAGCAACCTGCCTTGAGCTTTGCCCAAAGTCCAGCTTAAAACAGAATCAATTCAGCCAGTATTTATGAATGGTACTAGCTGTTACCCAAGGCCAAACATTGGAAATCCAGTGCCTGTGTCAAATTTGCATGAGGCTGATGATTCACAGCCACTGAACTGCTGCAGAGACAACTTTTTTTCATGTAGTTTTATAGCACTTGCGGTTAGGTCTGGCGTTTTAATTACAAGGATATGTGTGCAGTGTGCTACTGGGAGTCATGCCTTCACTGCAGCAAAAAACTTTCCTCCTTTAATGCCAACCATTTTATTCAACCTGACTGACGTTTAGCTGACATTATTACCCACCTTTAGAAAATGAGCACTAACACGAGCTGGTAAAGGCCAAGTTCAGATGGCAACAATCATGACAAGCCATTAGAATGTGTCTTCTGGACATCCTGTCTGACAAGAAAAAGTCAATACAGCGAAAGCCATACCTCAGTGTCAGATTCAATCCAATTCTGCAAAAAGTGGGATGCTACATATTACACAGGTGTTCTACACATTTCAAAGGACCTTTTTTAATAGCTTAAAGAAAAATGACCACTATTTTCACACATAATACCAGTTCTACAAATGTTTAAATTCTGTTTTATACCTGCGGTAAGGTTCTTTGAAGGATTTAGAAAACAACGCCTTGTATACTGCCTGGATGTTGTCGTTTGACTTGTAAGAAAGATAGTGATTTATTGTGTGTACAATATAATGAAACACTTGGGTGAACAGAGCCCACAGTGTTATTGTTATGTTCAACATCACCAGTCTGAGCTCCAACAGAGGAAGATGATGTAAGAGGAGCAGGCACAAAAGACTCTACTGGCATTGCTTTTCTGATTTCGTATGGTTCCTTTTCTCCTAAGTTCAGAAGTTTCTCAGCACATCCTGCAAGCTGCCTCAAAATAGGTTCATGTGATGGCAAGCCATTCATTGCCACATTTTATTTTTTTGGCACTATACGTCCTTAAACTTGCATGTCCCTATCTTGCTAGTTGCATCTTCTCTCTTCTGTGCGGAATTTGTGACACTGTATATAAGTTAAGTGAAGCCATTCATCTTCTTCTGTTTATTCAGGCCCGGGTTGCAGGGGGCAGCAGTCTATGTAGAGATGCCTAAATGTCCCATTCTCTGGAAACCCCCAGCTCTTCTGGGGGGAAGCTAAGGTGTTACTAAGCCACCTGAGAGATGTTGCTCCTGAATGCCCTAGGTTTTCCCCAGGGCCTCCTCCCAGAACATCTCACCTTGGAGGCACCCATCCTAGTTAGATGCCCACACCACCCTAACTGGTTCCCATTCTTCTGGTCACTACCTGGAGATCGTGACCATCGGTGAGGGCAGGAACATAGATTGACTGGTAAATCAACAGATTTGCTTTCACGCTCAGCTCCATTTTCACCACACCAGACTGGTACAGTGTCCACATCCCTTCAGATGTTGCACTAAACCATCTGTCAATTTCCCATTGACTCTTCCCTCCCTTGTGAACAAGACCAACTTGTTCCCAAACCGCAGTGAACACTCTGCCCTGTTGTGAGAACCATGGCCTTAGACTTGGAGGTCCTAGTTCTCATCACAGCTGCTTCACACTTGGCTGCAAACTGACCCGATGCAAGCTGAAGGTCATGGCTTGATGAAGCCAACAATACTATGGAAAAGAAGAAGGAGAAGAAACTTTTGGCTTCTCCCTTTTTCTCACAAGGTGTTGCCACTGAGGATGAATTTGCATATGTCATTTGGCATAGATTTTACACCAGATACCCTTCCTGATGCAACACTCATCAGGACTACTAGGAGTACACCGGTTTGCTGGGCTTGTGTTTCCTCCCCATTACGAACTGGGGACCTTCCATAGTATGGAGGACACGAAGCCAACAGTATACTGTTACTAAACAAATAAATAAGCATTATTCATCTCAAAATGTAAGACCTCTCAGGTAAAAATAAGACTTTTTTGTCAGATAAACTAGCTTCAAGACAGATGAATTGTGTTACTGTTTGGGTTTTCCACTGGTGTATGACACATGCACTCAATTTACCATTGTGACATGGGGAATCATGAGTGGATGCTTTAAAAGGAAGCTTAAGAAGAACTGTAGGTTTCTGCTTATAAGGGGAAACAGTACTGAAAGCATTAATACAACCCCCCATGGTGCACAAGCACTCTTCTTTTTCCTTTTTTTAGATACATCACACACACACACACACACTTAGAGAGAGCATAAACACAAACTGAGACACACAGTCAAGCAGGCATGGTTCTTTTTCTCTGTCTCGCATTCTCTCTTCCCCCTTTTATTAGTTGATGAGTCATAGCTCTAGGTCTTCTAAACTGGGACAATCCCTGCACTCAACACACACCTTATACAACAGAGCACCGGAGACACACTTTGCACTCATAGAATACACTCACGAGAAGACACACACACACACAGTGGCAATTTGGCAACACCCCCTCTCTGCAGCCTGGGGACTCTGAAGCTGCCTGGTGTTGATAGGTTAGTGCTGTTTTCCTTTCACACATCCAGAAACATAGTCTGCTGAATATCAGTGCCACCTGCTTCTTCCATGAAATGGGTCTAATTAAGTTTATCCTATGAAAACCTCACTTATCTACCCTACCTACTAGTGGCTGCAATCAAATTATCGATTGTGCAAATAGACTCAGTATTAAGAGTGGACCTTCTATTTAGGTATAAATGTCATGCAAAAATAAATTTCCCCTGTGGCATCAATACAATCCAATTTTTTCCTCAAGAATTGATTTGTTTATGATAATTTGGTGCCACTTTGAAATTATAATATGTTTGCCTGTACAAAAGCAAGACCACAAGAAAGCAGCCTGGCCAAGTTGTGTTTCTGCTTGCCAAAAAAAAACTAAACTCAAGATGTTTTTTTGGGGGAGTTTGAGCGCCAGCTTTCATGCTATTTGGTAAAACTGAACTGTGCACTTTTGCATGTTGACTGCCCCAAGTGGTAAATAAGACAGCACAATTTTTGGATGGATGAAAAAAATAAATAAAGAGTCATGAGGACGCAGATTCCTAGAAGCTTAAATGTACTTTTCCATGTTTGGCAGCATGGCGAGCCGTCGTTTTCACTGAGTTTGATTCTTTTTTTGAGCAATGGTGGGGTGGAGATTGTGTCTTGCTTCAAAGTTTTAATCTGTCAAATGTTGTGTGTGCAGTGCCCATAGTCCACAGTTAAACACAGAGCCAAAAACCCAGTGAAAGCAAATATAGGCCATCTCTGTTTATGCTGATAAAGACAGGCGTATTTTAAGCATGAAAAACAAACCTTGTGCGTAAACCGCCCCCCCCAAAAAAAACAACACAGCACTTTCAACAAGTGCACACAACCCCTCAGACAATCAGAACACCTTGATGTGAAGAACAGCACTGGATCTCGATCATTTCTGCATATAGATTTGTTCCCCTGCTGTCATCATTTGTCTGAATATTCAGAGGAGAGCGGCAATAAAGAATGAAGAACAGCAGAGATGTTAACAATGAAAGATCAACAAATGATGAGGCAGGGGTGAGACAGAACAAGATCTTCCAGTTGCATCTGTTTGCACTACTACCCTTTGGTTGGTTCCTGCTATTCTGTTTGTCTGAGTGCAAGGAAGTGAACCTTCCCTTAAAAAAACAGATCTGATCAGCAAAGTGTGCCAGAGAGGGTGCAGGGGATGTAAATGACTCCTTTACGGTGCAATGTTTAAAGCAGTCAATCATGACGGAGCACTGGCAGCTCTCTCCATGAGGGGGAACAAATACTCAAATCACATGGAACCATTTCCATGGAACTGTCACCATGACGACGACCTTTCGCCTAACCTTATGCGAGTAGTTTTATTTGCCTAATCTTACCCATACTGCCTTAAGGGGAGCTCCAACAGCCACATTATTCTGAGAGGTTTGTCTGCATTTTCCTTCCATACAATTCAAGATATTTCAGTTTATCTTTCATGGAAATAAAAAAAAAGGTCCAGATGAGTCCAGTTAGGGACAATTAAGCTCAAAATAAATAAATAAAAAAAGTGATCCTTGGGAATTTTTTGTTGATTCCTTTTCAACTCATTAAACCAGCAGCTGCAGCAGCTAATGGACCACAGACCCGATGGAGTACAAGTCTTCTAAAAACCCCCTCTGTCTAACTATATTGCAGTCATAACTGAAATCAATATCAATACTATGTCACCACGTGGAAAGACGCTCAATATCGTCTATCTGCTTTGTGGTTGCCAGGGAGAGTGAATAGTCTGGTGTGTGTATGCTTGCTGAGGAACAGAGAGGGGCTTGCCTTTTATGGTTAGCCTGAGTCTCAGAGATTATACCCGAGCGCTGCCAAGACAGCTGGCACGGTGGCTGCGGTTTCTCTCACTAGTGTCCAAGAAAAGAAATGGAATCTTTTGAGAATAAAACATTTTCTGGGCACTTTGGTTTCATTGTTGTGAACATTTTGGTACATTCCAAAAGCAAGATGTTGAACAGTAAAGTAACAATTTTAGAATTTCTTACTGGCAGAAGCATCGCACGGCTCTCATCCACAGGAGAGGAACTTCCTGCTCCCAAATGTACGCTACTGTGTGAACTGATTTGGTCACACTGTGTACTCAAAGGAAAAAAGAAACTAGCAATTCCAACTAGCAGACAGAATAACTTTTTTAAAATGTAGAGTTAATGGGATACTTTGGAATGTAAAAATGTGGTGAAAAAAACTGGCATAAAGAGCATTTTATGTATGTGTAAACTGGAAGTGGCTTGGAATTTCCAAATCTTTATTGGAACAATAGAAGAACTGCAGTGTTTGGATTCCAGATTTGCCAGATATTCCCTGACTATGAACTGAATGTGCTTTTATTTCAAATATAATTTAAAGGAGAGATGTTGCAGGCAAATAGGCTAAAAACTAAACCTTTTCTCATTTTTGTATTAAAAGTTTGTTAAATTTTGTGATTATAATGCAAAATAAACATCTAATTTTGTCCAAATTTCATACTTTTCCAGAATAGAAATCGTAACACTTGGTAAACCCAGGTCCAAATCTTTTTTCAGTTGTGGCATATTACAGTCAAAGATTTTAGGCAGTTCAAAAATCTCTTTTTATTCCTTTGCAAATCACTGTCAACAACTATGCAAAAAATATTTTGTCATGTTTTTAAGTGCTCTATAAATAAAGCTCTGAATGACAGATGAACTGTGTAAAAAGCTTCATACTAAACTAAAACAGAAATTTCTGGCTCTGGCTTTTTCTCCCCTCATAATTTGGAAACTAATGTTGAACCAGAGCATCAGTGACTTAGTAGCTCAACCAGCTGTTGATTCATCACAATTCACAGGTTATACTAATGTGTGAAATACAGAAAGAAAGTGATGTTTTCTTGTCACTGGTTGTCTGTATTGTTCAAAATAACAAGAGAAATCCACTGAGAAGTCCAGGAGGCTTGTAGTCAGTCATATCAAGGACAACAGCTCTAGTTCTTCACCTACCCTAGCCTAGCTTAAGACATTATTATGTCACAAATAAAGCTAATGATGGAATGTATGCATAGCTAGAAGAGGGGTAGATGCAAACACTCATTTTATGAACATTTTAATCCAGACCAATACTCTTAGGAGTCGTGATCCTTGTGAAAATGAGAAAGTGCCCAAAAATGAAAATTTGTGCCAAGACCCATTTAGTGATCATCGTGTTTAAGTTTGATTTGGCCTTGTGACTGGTGGGCAATCACAGGCTAAACAACTGAAATTCAGATTTTAATTGACTAGGCAGTAGGCTTACGGCCAAACTACCCTGAGCCAATTTGATCTAGTTTGAGCTTGGAAGCTAAGCAGGGTGGGGCCTGGTTAGCACCTTGATGGTAGACCGCCTGGGAGTCACGGGCTCTGCAAGTGTCTGTAATGGACTGGCACCCTGCCTCAGCTGTACCTTGCCCCATGACAAAGACGGTAAGCTCCAGCACCCCCTGTGATCCTGAATTGGATAAATGGATGCTTATGCTGTTGGTGTCAGGAACTACACATTATCCCAGTGGTTTCTCTGGGACTGCAGACTAAAGCATACACTTTTCACTCAAAAGTGGTGACTGCAGTGTGGAAACTGGTCTAGAATTCTTGAGAGAGTTTTTTCCCCTTGGCATCCTAAATGAATCCAATGCCCTCGTTGTCAACCATAGCAGTTTAACTCTTTAAAGTCTCTTTCAAAAATTACCAAATGCACGCATGGCTTTTTTGAAAATCTGGGCAGCTCATGCCCGAACAAATTCCGTCATTTAGACATTCAGGTCTGGCACATTTTATGTAGCAAAGCACAAAGTAGAGAGTGAGAAGATCTGGGTTACAGGTGGTTAAACATTAAAACACTTCTGGCACTAGAAATAACAAAAAAAAAAAAAAAAAAATATATATATATATATAGAGTTGGGATATGCAGAACCACCAAAACCAAAAGCCCAGTTCTGCACCGTGAAATCTTTTTCTATTTCATCTCATCTCATTCCAGTGCTGCATCTAAAATCAGACACACTGCAATGGCAAAGGAAATCTTACTATTTATATTCAATGATTTGTTTCATCTGATTACAAGTCAAGAAACCCTGCATTTGAAGTTTGTTGATCGATATTACACAGCACTTAAACGTCCCTCCTGTGGGTGAGAAATCTTTTCATCTTTAATCAATTTCACATACGTGTGTATCATCATCTACATTCCCTACCTTCATCCATCAGAAGAAAGTCATTAAAACTGCATTCACTGCAGCAATGGTGGTATAAATAAACAAATCAACTGGCAGATTAGTTATAAGTCAAAACAGGGAGGATCACAACATAGATCAAGAATTTTTTCTTATCAACACTGCTTCATGTTATGCTTTAAATGTGCTTTGCATGAGACAGCTGAGACTTGTCTCATTTGGTCCCTCTCATGTGCTGAAGTGTGCAAGCCTGACAACGGTAGAGGTCTTTTGACCTTTGTGCGTACTTATGAGCAAGTGCAAGGCAAGAACATTTAAGTCATTAAGCATAAAAATAGCAAACAACATCAAACCAGACTGTCTGTAAAGTACATGCCAAAGCCCAATTCATGATTAATAGGTCTACCCAGAGATGGAAAGTATTGCTGGCACAGACAAGAGGCAGTATATCTTAATACTCAAGTGCCTTGGCCAGTTCTTGATGCTATTTTCTGCTAAGGGGAGCAAACGCCTTCGGCCATTTTTCCTCTGCTGAGACAGGTATGGGGTTGCGGGTGGGAGAAGAAGCAGAGCGGCACATGGTTACTGTGGTGTGATAGCTTGACTTCTAAGGTCAGTCATGATCTGAAACGTGACCACAGTATCAGTGCTGCAGTCACGCTCTGGTGGATTTACTCAACTGTTGACAAAAATTAGCCTACTTTGGTTCAGCGGGCCAATCGTCCTGTGACTGTCCCTGTCATTACTGTACTTATGTACAACATTAATGAGGGCGTCTCACTGCCAAGAACCCCAACCAATCACCACCAGTACCCCCCTACCACCTTTTAATATGACAGTAAAGATTTATACCTGCACACTGCAGGGCATATTAACCATTTGGGACAGTGTGCCGTTTTGTAACCACTTTCATCTGTAATAACCCAAGGTAAGACACCATCATATTTCATCCCCTCTGTGAATCTTAAATGAACCTGCTCACTTTTCCCCCCTTCCTCTGATGCTTTGCCCAAACTCCAGCTACCTTCATTTCTCTCTCATTCTCCATCCTCCTCTCTCCCTTTATCTTACTCTGTCGTCCCCTCCTTCAGGGCCCTCAACTCATCTGGAGACTTGCCAGGAATGCAGATAGGATCACTCACAGATGTACAATAACTTGAGGGGAATAAATATGCCCTAATTGAGAGAAATGATGTAATATTGATCCCAGGGCCTCTGAACCTTTGGCATCGATGGAGCATTCTGTCGAGCCTGTGACATTTAGAGGGATGGCTGGTGTGTACGTGAGTGTGAATGTATGTGATATTGGGAATAGGTGTTGAAGAGGCTGTGAGACGTTTTTCCTTTGTGAAACGAAAAATGTGTCTTGCGGCGTGTTGAGAACTTCCTGGCTCAAATGATAACCCTAGTGTGAAGCAGATGTGGAAGAGTAATGGTTCCCCACCTGAGAATATACTGAATACAACACTGAGCTCCTCCATCGTATAAAGTAATGCTTTGAAGATGCATTTAATTAAAAACTTGAGTGGAAAAGTATCTTTGTGTCATCTGTTCCAGTATCATAAATGCCGGTGAGGGACTTTAATTTAAAAACTGTATAACGATGTACATATTTATACAAGCTCATTTATGCTTGTAACATGTAAACATTTTCAACACAGAGACAAAGCAAACCAAACTAATCTTAGTGTATAAATGATATTTTGTCATCTCTTAATTACACTGATTCTTCTATTCTTTCTGATGTTCATGTTAGAATGACTGACTATATGTGTCACCATGACATCACACATGAGCTTATGGGCACCAGCTTTGAAGCCTCAACTTAAGCACCCTGTGCACTGTCATGCTGTGTTTATGAAACCCAACACAACATGCAAGGGGTAAAAGTACAGCATGCTCATAATCTGCTTCATCTATATTTTTCTCTAAATGGGACCATAATTTACCAAATGAGCATCATATCAAAATAATTAACAGTTTGAAGTGGGTAGTGAGACCATAAACTCTTATCTTCTCAGTAAACGTTTTCTTAAAATCAAGTGAGAAGTGGAGTAATTTTCTCATAGACTTCAACACAATGAAACTTCTTTCTGAGACATGGAAAGTCCCCCCCTAATGGCCACGAGAAAGACTGCAAGTTTAGGAATCTTTAAGGCACATCTGCCTAAAGTGGAATTCATGGTACTGTGTTTGCATCCCCATTTGGTTACGCAGAGTGAAGGAATCTGGGTGCCCAACCTACACAAATGTGCTTGCATGCAGTCCTTCAAATAACCAACAGTATGTAGTGGTGGTGGTGCTATATGCAGTTCGAATGCTGATTAGTAGAAAAGAGTTAACCACGAGGAGGAAGAAACATCATAAATAGCCAAATATTATTAATATATATTATGAATATAAAAAAGCAGCAGCCTGAGAAACACGGACTGTGCCTTCACTGGACAGTTTTTATTTTATTTAACACTCATTTCACATCACTAAGAAAGCAACACATTGTATGTTATGACGTTGGTCTTCTCTGCAACTGGTTGAAGGACCAACAAAAGCACACACATGAGTAGCGTGATACAGCATGCCTCTGCTAAGGCCCTATCTCAACAAGAATGCTTCAAAAAATTCCTGATTCCAGATCTGGGTCAACTTTTAAATTTAATCACGTTTAGCTTGAGCCAAGCCCCACTGTCCGTTCATTTTTGCATAATCCTGCTAACACACACACAAACAGGCAAACAAAACCAAAAACATAACAAGAACAGACCTCAGACCAGTTGTTACACATATTTTTGACAATGCCCCCTGGTGAAAGTATGTAGCTAAAACCTGTAGATAACGGTCTGCAAAGCTGTGCGCAGGCTCTGCTGGTCTCTTTAGGCCCCCAGGCCTTTAGATTCTTTAAAGCATGACAACTTAAACATATCCTGTTTGGCATCTTCTGTTTTGCCTTTGTGGATGCTTCCAAGAACAACCTGGCTACATGTTGACTGGTTTTGGAGAAAACTGGCTTATCTGAAGTGCAGAGTAAGAGGCGAAATAAAGAAAACTCCTTGTGGAAAGACAAACTTCAGAACAGGGATGGTGTAACAGGTGCTTATCTCTTTCCCTTTGATATGAGATCCTGAATGATAAATGTATCTTCATTTTAGACTTCACATTTACATTTCCTGACATATTAATTCTGTGTGAAGAAAACGTGGTTTCAAAAAAATTCCAATTCACACTTCGCATCTTACAAACTGTGGAAATAAACCTAAATGTGATCATTACGTCTTCCTGACCCTTCTGGTTTTACATCCATTCTCCAGGACCTTTGGTATTTACCTTCAAAATGATCTATTACACATCTGCCTGCGGTATGTTTTACCTTCATCCCACTGTAGGAAACTCAGGACCATATAGCTAAAGGAAGAAATCTGTATCAGAATAATGGGATGAGCAGCATTTATAGAACTGATAGTGGCGCAATGACTACATTTCAAAAGCATCTGTTATCGCTCTGACTTTCAACCACTTTCTATCAGTGTGGTGAAACTTGACATTTTGTGTGCCGATAGTTGCAGTTAATCATTTCTTCCTAATGGTGCTTTGTTTTGACGGAGAATGCAAAAAAAAAAAAAAAAAAAAAAAAAAAAAAGATGTAGATT
>VUQH01014148.1:39269-58642 GCA_015106775.1 Etroplus canarensis
AAAAAAAAATTTAAAATTAAAAAAAAAAAAAATATATATATATATATATATATATATATATATATATATATATATATATATATATATATATATATATAGTCAAATAGTGGACAGAAGAAGAAGGGGACAAAAAGGATAAATTACCCCGACTAAGAATTACCCAGCCAAAGCTTTAAAGTTCTGTGTGCATGATTTCAAAGCAGAAGCTGCTTCAGTAATAATGCCACTCATTCTTTGTTGAAGTCATGATATGGCACGGACTACAATACAAATTGTGCTTTCTATACAGCGGCTGTGTAACTAGTCAGCCATTTCCAAACAATAAGGTTGAGAGCTGCTGGAAGAGATGTAGCATTTTCAGCCATGCAGAGCTATAACAACCAGAACATGGGAGTTTAACAAATGCTTATTACAGCAACAATAATAATGAAATGAACCTGTGAAATAAAAAATTCCCCCGAGACAAGCAATAAATTGTCAATATGTCAGCTATGTTGCTGATTTAAAAGTGCATCACAGTTAACATGAGGACAGCCTTTGTCCCAACTCCCTTCGAAATGCACCAACTCCAATTAGACAGCTGCTGAGTAACAAAAGACGTGCACTTAGAGGCTCCTCATTATAATGATTCCCTAATTGGTTCTAGTCTTCAAAGTGGCATCAGAGAGGTTTTTCTATCTTTGCACGCTTGGAAATACTCGGAGGGATGAGGCTTGTTTCTGTACAAATGAGTCGCGGTTTTACTGGGGGAGCGATCGTAGAGCTGAATCTGGAAAAAAAATTAGTTTGAGAGAGTCGACCTACAAAATGGAGGAAAGTTTTCCAAATTTAAACTGAGCTGGGTCCCACACTTCAGTGCTCCTTCAGCACAGCACGAAATGTCAGCACAAAACATGTTATCCCAACAAATGCATATCAAGAACCTTCAGTTTTTCTTAGTTAATCTTCTTCTACATTCACTGATCTCCATTTGGACATGTAGTGCAGCGAACAGCAGCTTTATGATGCAACTGAAAACCTTTGAAATTGATTCTTTCTAATGCTGCAGGCAACATTCTGTCATGACGAGGACAGAAAAATATGTTATACAAATTACAATATTTTGTTTTAACTATTTGGCTTGTTTTGTTAAGAATAGGATATTTTACATCACCCATTTTAGCAGCTGATGTAAATTGTACCTTCATGTACTATCATCACTTTGTACATGAAAGTTCCTTATTAATATTTACATCTTTGCAAGGAATTTTTGCACTTTACCACTTTAGATTAAAGTGCATGCTGTCAGGATTAACTAGTTGCTCATTAGTATGCATAGCAGTGGCATGTTCCTTCTTTATTAGTCACTACAAAGCACTTATTTATACCTTATTCTGCACACTCTAATGCTAGAACTTCTGTGTGGGTTAATAAGTGCCAAACTACGGGGGGGGGGGTCTTAATTAACTAACTCGTTTAAATTTTATGAAGGCTTAAAGTTAGGAAGACATGGAAGCTGGTGCAGGGTTCTGCTGCTAACACCTCCACTAATCCGGGAGGCTGAACTGGACCTCTTGACCGTGTCTTCTGGAGTTATCTGAATGGAATTTTCTGACAAATACAGCTTTCAGACCATATGACAAATGTGTGCTCCAGTTTCAGTATGACATTCTAGCATTTTATTTATATGTTGCTTAGCACTAATTAGCAGGTCTGTACTATGCACCTACAGTATGCAGTCTATGGATAAACAGTCAAGTGAAAAAGAAAGTTTTTAGTGAATTCTATACAGGCCTGTGAAAAAGTGTAACCTTCTGACTAATCAAAAGCACTTGATTCACTGATTGTCAGCTAGTGTGTCCACCTCGATAAAAACAGAGGTTTTGGCAGCTTGCTGGTCTGAAACATTCAGGTGTGTTTTAAAACAATGTCACAATCTTCCCAGGAGAGGCACTGTGTTAAAAGCAGAGTGACCCCGAGGTCAGACTGTACAATACTCAGAGAAACTGCAAAAAAACCAAGAGCTACATCTCATACGCTACAGGCCTTGGTTAACATCGCAAATGTTCAAGATGCTGACAGTACAATTAGAAAAGGACTGAACAAGTATGGCTTTTTTGGAAAGGTTGCCAGGGGAAAGCCTCTTCTCAAAAAATAATCTGGCAGCACAGCTTAGGTTATGCGAGGTCGCATCTGAACAAACCACAAAAGTTCTAGAACTGTGTCCTTGAGATAGTGTAGATGTTTGGGCATAATGCACAGTGCAACATCTGGTGAACACTAAATACAGCTAGTCAGCACAAACACATCATACCAAATATAAAGTATAGCGGTGGCGGGGTAATGATTTGAGCTTGTTTTGCAGCCACAGGACCTGGACACCTTGCAGTCATAAAGTCGACCATAAAGTCATCTGTATACTAAAGTATTAAGGAGTCAAACACACTGGCAAATCTTCAACAGAATGACTGAAAATAAACCAATTTTTTGCAATGACCCAGTCAAAGTCCAGACCTCAACCCAACTGAAATGCCCACAAATCTCAATGAACTGAAGCAATACTGTAAAGAAGGGTGGATTAAAATGCCTCCACAACAATCTGACAAACTGACAGTCACACAGGACATGATTATTTCAAGCTATCGCTGCTAAAGATGGCTCTACAAGCTGCTGAATCATCTGGTGCACATCACTGTATGTAGCCCGCAAGCTTTAGCTGATAAGCAGTCTACCCTCTTTCCACATATGGTCAATTTTGGCTTAAAAAACACAAAACTTTAAAACAAGAGTTCACAAATAAGTGGGTGACATAATGATACAGCTGCATTTAATTGATGTACAGCTTATGTCAAAACTTCACCTTAGAATGGGGAACCCAGCAATGGTTCCTCTAAGCTGCACGCTTGCATTTGCGCTACATAGATTTGCTGTGCGTGGAGGACACCGGAGCAGTGCGCGGTTGCACAAGTGCACAGCTTAGAGGGAATGCTGGAACTCAGTGTTATCTGACTCCTTACATAAGATTTGACCATATTTATTAAGTGTTTTTATGGTAGAATTGGTATTTAATGTGGCATTACAACCTTCTAATGCACAAAAGCATATTAGGATTTAAATCATGTTCAGTTATTTACTGTCAATTGCCACTGTTTCATATTTTGGTTTTGTTTATTTTTCAGACAATTTTCCATTTTATTTTGAAAATCTTTTCACAGGAAAATGGTTTGGACTTGCTGAAAAACAAAACATTTTGAAAGCATTATCTTTCTAAATTATACTGTGGTCTTCAATAAAGGATCATGCAATGAGTAGTAATATGAAAGCAGGAAAATGCCTCTGAGCTTATTAATTACGATTTTTAAAAAAGGACCACAGCAAATTATGCCTGTGCCTGACATATTTCAATGCTGTGTAAAAAATCTCATTACCTTAATTACCTTTTTCTTGATGAAATATGCTTAGATTATTTTGTTTCATTACGACATGAAAAGAGAAACGAGTTTTTTCCACTCTGATGGTTTGTCTTCTGCAAGACAATGCTGAATGTGACGAGAGGAGATGGTGCACAGGAATGTATTTATAGCAACATGAAAAGAGAACTCAGCTGGGATACAAACATCAAACATGGAGCCACAGCCCACTGCATATGCTGTTAAGGTGAATTTCCTATATAAATAAGTTATACACCATAGTGGATACATTGTTGATAGTTATTCCATTCCGCACCGAAAGACGTTAAACAATATTTGAGATGATTACTGAAATCCATAAGATCCAATTCAACTCAAAGACATGTGCTGCTGTGTGAGCAATTTTGTGGCAAATGAATATTTTAAGCACTTCTTCTTTCCAACTGTTGGAAATTTCATTGGCCAAGTGTTGCATTATGGAGAAGCAATCCTTGCTACTGCCTCCAGTAGCACCTGGAGGCAGGAAACCATGATAGTGACTGAACTTACACAATCGATTGCCAGGATGTTAAAACCAGGAAAATTAAAAATGAAGCACAGGTTTGAAAGAATCTGATAGGCTGAAGATCACTGCTGGCAACGGCACGAGGAATACTAAAAAATTTTTTACCCTGTGGCGTTCATATAATTGTACACAACAAAGCCTGCCAGCTATATGCAAAGCAAGCAAATATCAATTTTTAATCAACGGTAAGAAAACATATCCTCTACAGACAATTACGTGTTGAATAGTAGCTATACGTGCTAAAATATTCTCTGCTCAAGGTTCACTTATTAGTCTTTTTATCATGTGAGCACAGATTATTAATGGTTGGATTTTTATAATTTCTGGGCAAACAGAATTAAGACAAGTCTCAGTTAGAGGTGCGTGGCATATTTTTCATTCAAACAACTTGCAATTAAGCCATTTTCACATTTTTTTAACAGAAAAGTCATGCTTGGAGAGATATTTCAAATATAAAACCGTTCCCCAATCCAAATGTGAAGGCTAGTTTTGATTTACAGTTTGCACTGAACGAGTTCAAGGTGAAATCCCAAATCTGGAAGGTAATCAAAGCGCTGGCGTAGTTTTTAACAAGCTCAGAGAACATGGGGTTGATTCTTGGCAAAAGTGGAATCATTTTGAAGCTAAAGTTAACGAAGTAGGAGAAAACTGTTTAACTCGAGTAGGAATACTGCCCTTCATTGAAATCAAGGGCGCGCTGCTGCTGATGTGCTGTTCGTCAGTGGGATCCCAACATGCTGGAAGGCATGCAAACACGCATTCACGCACAGACACACAAAGTTGAGATGCATTAGTGAAGCTGGCTGGTCTTCAAATACAAAACCATAATTCTGTGGTGGGTTATTATGAGTGGGAGTGGGCAGGCTTTTTGCCGGGGGGTTAGAAACACATCCAGGCTGACCTGCTTCCCTGCACACAAAACACAGATACATTATCAGCACATTGCACACAAAAACACGCACATCAACACTAGAAAGCTTGACGCCGGTATTAGCTGGGGAGAAAAATCAGTAACCCTTGCTTTTACAGTCCCCTAAATATAAAGATTTCCCTCATACATATAGTACATGGTAAAATATAGTACAGTATATTGTTGGGTAGCTACCAGCAACAAAATACTATTCTAATAATTTGGTGCCTATTTTTCTAAAAAAAAATGTATCTGATAGTATTTGTGTTAGTACCACTCTCTATTGGACACAACTAAATAGTACACAGTTTATTTGCTGATTAACGGTAGAATCTCCTCAGTCATTTCTCTGTACTGTGCCATAGCCTTGATTACTCCCTCATTTCCTAATATTTTGCTTGAAAAACAGGTGCAACAATTCATTGAAATGTGCAAACATGAATGGAAATACAGTGCATAAGGCAACTGGAATAAGTTTGAAAGTCAGTATTTGATATGGCCACCTTTATTCTTCAACACAACCTGAAATCTTTTAGGTAAGCTTCTTGTCTTTTCTTTAAGTAGCAGTAAGCAGTCTTCGGGAATAGTTCTCCAGGCTTTTTGAAGGCCTTTCCAAAGTTCTTTCTCTGCCAAGACGATCCCGCATTGCTTCGATAATGTTGAGGTCTGAAGGGCGAGTTCATGACTAAATGTTCCAGTGCGTGCTTTTTCTATCCAGGTAGGCTTTTACTGCATTGACAGTGTGGGGATCATACTGAAAAATGAAGCAGTTGCCACTCATAAGCTTTCCAGATGATGTTTCATGGTGTATCAAAATCTGACGGTACTTTTCTGTCTTCATTATTCCATCAGTTTTGACAAGATCAAATGCAGCCATAAATCACGACAGAGCTTCCACCATGTTTTACAAATGGCTGTACACACACTCACTGTTGCACCTCTTTCTTGACCCTCTCTGCATATACTGACAATGATTTGAACCAAAAATTTCAAATTGGGATTCATCACTCCATAAGACCTGTTGCCATTGATTTTCAGCCCAGCTCTTGTGTAATTTGGCAAATCACAGCTTTTTGTCTCTGTTTCCCTTCTTTAAGCATGGCTTCTTGACAGCCACCTTTTCACTGAGACCTTTTCCGATGAGGCTTCAGCTTACAGTAGATGGGTTAACTGAAGGGCCAGATACATCTCTTTTTCTGGATTTTTTCCTATCTCTCAAGGACATGACTGAGATAATATTGATATGCTGTAGATAGTTTTTAAGCCTGCCACTTCTTTTGTTCTCCACTTGTCCGCTTTCCTCAAATTTTTTGGAAGTAAACACTGCACACCATGCTGAGATATGCCAAGATTGCAGAAAATAGCTTATTGGGAATCATCTTATTGGTGAAAAAATACTACTTATGCTGTCAAACTGCGTTATAGTTATCATTTTTGATAGATTCAACTAAAGAAATGTGAATAAGTGATGTGTTTTCGTGGCAGCCTGCTAGTAACAAAATGTCTAAAGATACAGTTTGAAATTGGTTCTTTGCTGATGCTATCAGGCACAGGACTGGACTGGTGAAAAAGCAGTCAATGTCCAAAGAAAAACCTTGAAAGATCTTCAGAAAACCTGGAAAACTACTGTTCAAGACTACTTTAAAAATTACAAGTCTGGCCCTTTAGAGGCTAAACAGAAAGAATTGAGGAGTAGTTTGAGACTCACGATACTGTAGTTCATAATATACTGTAATGTACCATGTGCTTCCAAAGTTAATCCAAATTTAGGTTACTGTAAACAGCAGGATGACCAAAAAAGTCTTAAGAGTGAGCCTCACAGGCCCTGTGATCCCCTCTCGGGTCGATCACATGATGATGGCTGGAGGGATGAAGTAACGAAACGGAAAAAGATCTCGTTCTCTCCCATTAACTCTGCCATCACCTTTTCTCTCTCCATCCGTCCATGTGTCGCTGTCTGTCTGTCTGTCTGTTTTGGTCGCTCTAAGAGATGAGAGAGGGGGAAGATGAAATAGTAGGAGGGGAGGGAAGGAAGGAAGGAAGGGAGAGGGTTGTGGTCTTCTGTTCACACCTCATTAAAGACCACTTCAGCAGACATAGATTAAGAGGAGAAGCGTGCATGTGTGTGCATCTGTGTGTGTGTGTGTGAGTGCATGAGTATTTGTTTGTGGGCTTGAGATCATTAAAGGAAAGATGCAGTGCGAGTTCCACAGGAGAAAATAAATGAAAAAGCAACTTGAGAGGAAAACCTTGTTAGTCATACATGTAGAAAAGGGGGGTAAAAAAGCTTTCCTATCTTGGAGTTTTCCATATTGTAAGTTCAAACACTCATGTTTTCTCTCAAGTTCCTTTAGATCAGTAATGACAACTAGTATGATGCAAAAATGATGCATAAAGATCTTAATATCAATAATAATCAGCAACTTGAAAAGAGAGTAAGCTAATGAAATGCTAATGTATACATGAATTTGAAAAGCATTTGAGATATTATGAACCATACTGACAAGAAACGAGTGATGAAAAGATGTATCTGTATCAAATTCTGGCTAAGACAGAACCAGCTGAATGAACATGAACGAACAAAAACCTTTTTTAACCTTTTACCTCCCTCTTGACAAGCTGCCAGCATTAAAAAGCAGCTGTGTAAAGGCTAAATTGGCCATTTGACTATTAACCCAAACTGAAGGACATTTTGAAACTCCATAAATTAATGAGATCAAATGACTTAATTACTGCCATCCCATCACTATATTAAAAGAAGACGACAGCAGGCCAGGCGTCAAAGTTTGTCCTTTTCGTAAACAGAATTTGACATTTCAAAATCTGTGTGTGAATCAGCTCAGCTGACATCTGATACATTAGCAGATATGTCACTAAAGTGAAGACTAGGGCAATTTAAAGTGCTGGATAAGTTGGCAAGAACGTCTTCAAACTGGACTGAAGCCGAAGGGAACTCGGCAGCACTGGGAAGGAGAATAAATTTGTCAGCAGTTGTCAGGGACTGTTGAAGCTTTGAAAAGGTAACCGACTACCTCAGGGCAGAGGGGATGCATGGTGCGAGATCCTAGACAACCAAGAAACTGAACTCTCTAAGTCACTGTGTCAAAAATAGCGTATGCTGGTAAGTAATATCAAATATGAAAACACTATCAACAGGTAAACTGCTGGCATTAAATACAAGTACTTATTGCACATTACTGCTTTGTGTATACTGTTCTGTATTTGGAAGTATATGATAATTTCACAGGCTGTCATCAAGTACTTACAAGATTTTACTGTGCAGCTTTCTTTTTCATGGCTGAATAAACAGGTCAATAGACTGGAAAATGCTATTGTAAATTCTTATTGTGACCTCATCTGAAGGAAAAGTGTTTCCATCACCACACAAAAGATCTGCTGCAATTTTCCTTCGTGAAAAGGCGCTGACGGCACGAAATGTGACTCGTCAGATATACTGCGCATCGTTCAGAAGGAGTGAAGATGCTGCCGTTGCCTGTGATGTTCCTGTGTGGGAGTCAGATTTTATAGTTCTGGCAAAATTATTTTTTGTTTTAGCGGCTGTTGCCCTGAAACATCTGGCTGAGGGCTGAGGGTGAAATAGAGCACAGTCAGGATGGATGCACTCACTGACAATTCCTCTGATTAAATGGTTGCCGTTTAACCACACACAGAGGAAGGCAAGGAACTACAAACGATGTATTAGAGACACGGGCTCTTTTAGAAGTTGTATCATTTAGTATTTTCACGTTACTGCTGGGAAAGTCATTTTATTTGTTATTCCTTACAATTATGGTAATAGTTGCCTTATAGTGACAATAGCAGCAACCAGCTGGAGAAAGTCAATCATCTTAACAGACACGTTTATTTGTTTTCATAATAGAAATAAGTGACAGAATATGGTCAATTGAGACTTACTAACAAATGTTACAAGATACCCAAGTCTGTCCTGACCACACTAGGTTTAGGAAGTACACAAGCCAACCCTAAACCACCCTCTCAATGGGAAATTTCAGTTTGAATGAATTAGCAGAAACCCTATGAAACAGCTGTCAAGTTATACATGTACCTTTGGCTGCTCAGTTGTATTTTCCCCAATTTGGCAATTTGATAGATGTTTTATGCTGGATGCCCTTCCTGACACAACCTTCCATGCTGAGAGGGGCTTATGTTCCCACCTGGAATCGAACCAGAGACCTTTCGCTTGTGGGGTGAATCTGTAAACCACTACACAAAGACCTGTCCAAAGTGTAGTGCACCTTTTTCCAGTTCAGTTCAGGTCATTTTGTACTGAATTAAGACTGGCTGGAGAGCATATCTATTTTTAAATGCCAGTAGGGCTGCAACTAAATAATATAGAGCAATAATTCTGGAGCAGTTGCACTTAAATATCATGCATGCAACGTGTCCCAGAGCACTGTTCCTTCCACTGACAGGTTTACAAATACCAAGTAAAAAGTGCATTTAAAAAAAACTTAATAATCCAGATGCCAACACTTTATCAACTTAATCAACTATTCATAGCGCACTCATGTTGGAATATACATCAACATGTTGTCAACATGAACTATCAGGTGGTTTTTATGTGCGCCACTCAATGTTACGACAGAAAATTATGTCATTTTCCTGGGAATTGTAGTTTTGAATTGTATCACAGCTCCACTTATGCTATTGAAATATAAAGTTTTGACTGTGGCTTTCTGTATAGAAGTTCCTGGGACTTATTACTGGGGTTTATTATTTGGATGTACATGCTGTCTTTTTGCAAAGTGTGCACAATATGCATTTTATTTTTTGTTTTTATTACAGTTAATAAAAATTAGTGCATTGCAAAAAATGAACTTATGGAAAAAAAAGAACTTATGAACACACTCAAAACTAATTTTCAGTGGTGTGAAAGGATTTAGTGCACCTTTTGTTTATTTACACTAACTTTTTAAGAATGTATTTTATTTATTTATATTTATTTCTTGTGGGCCACAGCTGTGATATTTGTGTATCTAGAAAAATATGTGAGAAAAATATTTTAAATTCCATTGTGGTTTACTGTACTATTTAGAAATTTATTTAGATACTATGGATTTATTATATACATATTATATACATAAAGGTTGTATTGAGTCATAGCAAGTTGAAATGCTACGAAATATGGCCCTATAGCATATAAAAATGTAAAGATACGCTCTGGTCGGCTTGTTCTGTGGCAGGTCATAAAGGGTTAATAAAAGAAAAGAACTTCACTTTGTTGACTAGGAGTTATTTGGTGCAAATCAATGTGCAAAAACTGCAATTTCTGATCTACAACGCAATAAACAGTACAAGAAAATGACAAGGTCTGAGTACAAGCTGAATCCAGTGCACAAATAGCTTTGGACTGTAAAAAAAAAAAGACAAAACGCTCCGAAGGACTCAGAATGTCAGTATATCCCTGTGATTTTGTTGCAGGGAGTGGCTATGTCAGTTAAATCACTTCTGTAGGAAGTACCAACTACCAACTTTCAGCAGTTGGTAGAATCTAAAAAGCCAATTTTCTACTTGAGTGCCATGATGGCACCAACTGAATGCATCCAATTCTACCTCTGTTTTGCATCTCTGTACAGTAATTATTTAAGTGTGCAAGCGACCTGTCAAGTTGTGAATGTTGCTGTCATCAGGGAACCTATTAAACAGCA
Source organism: Etroplus canarensis (assembly GCA_015106775.1). Lineage (NCBI taxonomy): Eukaryota > Metazoa > Chordata > Actinopteri > Cichliformes > Cichlidae > Etroplus > Etroplus canarensis. Next base: position 49,803 of record VUQH01014148.1, read on the forward strand.
GAGATACACTGTTAACCAAAGTTCTCTGAAACTGAAAACTTGCATATACAGTCACGTGATAAAGAAAGTGGAAATTAAGTGCACCCTTACTGAGTCCCATAGGATTTAAGAGGGCACGTAGCAGCCAGGTGCTTCTTATCAAATGAAGCACTCAGGTGTGTGTTAGGACAAAGCCAAGTAGAAAAGACATCAGCAAAGATTCTGGAGAAGCAATTGTTGCTGCCCATCCACGTGGAAGATGTTTCACAAGTGGAAAACAGTCAAGACAGTTGCCAATCTTCCCAGTAATGGACATCCCAGCAAATTTACACCATGGTCAGACCGTGCAATGCTTGGAGAAACTGTAAAACTGCATGACAGTACAATTAGAAAAATACTGAATAAGTATTGCTTGTTTTACAAGGGTTGCCAGGAGAAAGCCTCTCATTGAAAAAGAACATGACAGCAATTTGCATCTGATAATGCTTGGGCTAATGGTCCTAAGCATACCCATGACTCTACAACAGAATGGCTGAAAGAAAAAAGTCAAAGTCCAGACCTCAACCCGATTTAAATGTTGTAGCATGACCTTAAGAGAGCTGTGCATAAATGAAGGTCTGCAAAACTCAATAAATTGAAGCAACGATGCACAGAAGAGTGGGCTGTAACTCCTCCCCAACAGTTTAAGAGACTCACAGAATCATACAGAAAACGATTATTTCAAGTTATTGTTGTTAAAGGGAGTTCTACAAGCTACTGAATCAGGCAGCATACTTAATTTTTCACAGGACTGCATAGAGTCCTTTTTCGTGATTGTATGTGTCACAAAATTATTCGTCACCTGCTAATCAGTTTCCACATACTGTGTATGAATACAGCCGTCATGGTATCCCCGATTTTGAAGCCTCAACTTTAGTTATACAACTGTCTCTCTCTATCATATTTACATGAGAGGGTGAAGTGTCAAGTTATGAGCTTCCAAGCTTGGTTATGAAAGTGCACTCTTAGACTGCATGGATGATTAGTGATAAGTAATATACTATTGAAAGTCTAGATAATCACTCACCAAAACTGGAGCAAATGCTTCTTGAAGGTTTGTGCGAGTAACTGCACAGTAGCTGTGTTACTTCTCAGTTAATTGTATTTAAAATACTGCAAAAGGTTCCAACACCACAATATGGTTGAGCGGTCCACATAAACCCATTTCTTTTTGCTCAACATTTCGGCATTATAACATGGGAGTGTATGGGGAGGAACTCGCTTATGAAGCCAGCCTCAGGTGGCCATTAAAAGAAGTGCACTTTGGCACGTTGTCATTGGTTTTCTTTTTCATCCTTGGAAACTGACACTTGCAGTAAATTCAATCCATTTTAGGACCATGGTACAACATGGAATGATGTTGATGGAAGTATCAATCTACTGTGGCCATGAGTAGGGTTTCAAAAATTATGGGTAAACTGCAGCTTTAAAATACTACTTACTGGCTTTAAAGGACCCATAAGAAGTCTCTAAATAATACTGCACTCCTATGAGCCTGTAAAACAAGGCAGGATGCACCCATGGTTTTTATGTGACTCTACCTACTTACTCATAGACCTCAGCAGCATGTTTTTGACTCCTCACTAATCAAGCTGTGGTGATGGTGTTTTCACTGTGGCTTCCTTTTCTTGTTCTTGGCTGACAGGCATTCTGTTCTTCAGCACACCACTCCGCCACTGTGCTTTCATCTGATGTCTGGCTTTTGCCTCTAACTTTCCTCATTTCACCTATAGAAGTCCTTTTATACACTTTAACAAATGGGCAGTGGTGAACCCCCAGGTTCTGGTGCCAACAAATCATATCACATAGATCAAATTGTGTCTTGCTCATTCTAATATGCAGTTGAAATATAGCTGAACCTCGGTGCGCTTTGTTGAGTTGCAGCCACTTGTTATGATGGATATTTCTGAGGTGCAAAAGATAAATCTTCTATCTGAAAGAGGATGCTGCTTGTTAAAAATAAGCTAGATGCTCTGGGAGACTCCCCGAGCTGAAATGGTGATCTTTGAAAGCAGTGAAAAATAAAATAAACCGTTGGAGAAAAAAAAAGAGCTCTAAAGAAATGACACTGCAACAATCTCCAAGGGTACTTGTTGAAAAAATACCAATATAGCAACCCTGCAGGAACAGAACATAATAAGGGTATATTTCCTTATTGAAAAAGGTGTTGTTTTAGAAGATCCATCAAAACAATTGAATATGAGAGGGCTCAAAGGATAGGACAATACATTCAGGGGAAATCACATAAATCACATAACTGCAGGCATTGGGAGTAGCTGGAACAAATTCAGTCTCCAGCGAATGCTTTGAAAAAGAAGGACACTCCACATAATTACTCACAATGGCCATGTATGCTACACACTGAGATTTCTGCAATAATGAAATGTTTGTTTGAATCTAACCCACACTGAATGTTCAATATTGAAGAAAAACTGGATCATGTGTGCCCAAAAAAAAAAAAAAAACGGATTTGACTGTTAATTATTAAGGCCTGTACTCATTGCTCACCTGCTTCCTCAGCAGGGGCCTTTCAGCTTCAGATATGTGTTATTCATTCGATGATAAGGATAAGAGTGGGAGGTGGGAGTGGAGAGGGAACAGGAGGTGATGTTTCAAGCCGCCTGGCCTAAAATATCCCACATGGGAGGAGTGGAGGGTGAGTCAGAAAGGAAGGAAATGGAAGTGGAAAAGTGGAGTTGCAAGAAAGCTTGGGGTGGTTTAAAGACTGGAAGATGGGAGTCGAGAAGAAACAAGAGGCATGTAGAGGGGAAATCAGAGCTCAACATGCAATGATGCTGTTCACTGCTACCTTAACAACATGAGTGTGTGTGTGTGTGTGTGTGTAGGTGTAGGTGTGCTGGAAGCAGTTTGGGCTATTGCTTACAAGTGAAAATGCTTAGTGACAGTGGTTGATGGAAGTGGAAGGAGGAAGGCAGATGGGGTTAATGTGAAAGCTTTGGTGTGAATTTCAAAAAAAAAATCTCCAAATAGGGTGAACAAATGATCTTCTACATCCATTAACTTTCTCTGTGGTCTTCCTCTTCTTCTCCTGCCTGGCATCACCATCTTCAATATCCTTTGTCCAGTATATCCACTACCCCCTCCTTTGCACATGTCCAAACCATCTCAGCCTTGCCTCTCTAACTTTGTCTCCAAACTTCTCAACATGAGCTGTCCCTCTGATGTACTCAGTTCTAATTTTGTCCATCCTGGTCACTCCCAGCAAAAAATCTCCACATCTTCAATTCTGCCACCTCCAGCTACACCTCCTGTCTTTTTTTCAGTGACAACATACATCATAGCAGGCCTCACTACCATCTTGTAAACCTTTACTTTCACTCCTGTTGTTATCCCTCTGTCACAAAGCACCCTGGACATTATTGTCCATCCACTTCACTCTACCTGCCCTCTTTTTCACCTCTCTCGTGCACTGTTTGTTGCTTTGGACGGTTGACCCCAGGTATTTAAACTCATCCACCTTCACTATCTCTACTCCTTGCATCATCATTCCAGCAGGTTGAAGAACTGGTTGTGGACATGAGAAGGACCAAAACACCAGTAACCCCTGTTTCCATTCATGGGGTCTGTGTGGAGATAGTGGAGGACTACAAATACCTTGATGTTCAGACTGACAACAAACTGGACTTCATTAAACACAGAGAAGCCATCTGCAGGAAGGGCCAGAGCTGTTGACTTAGACGACTTGGGTCCTTCAATATCTGCCGGACAATGTTCAGGATGTTTTATAACTCTGTGGTAACCAGTGCCATCTGCTATGGTGTGGTGTGCTGAGGTTGTAGATTGAGGGCAACTGACACCAACATGCTCAACAAACTGATGTGCAAGGGCAGCAATGTTGTGGGTGTGGAGCTTGATGCTGTCCAAGTTAAGGACAGCTTGATGCTGTCCTTAACTTGGACAGCTTGTCCAGCATGTTCAGCAGCAGACTCATTCCACCACAATGCACCACAGAACGCCACAGGAAATTATTCCTACCTGTGGCCATCACATGCTATACCTGGACTATTCCTTTTATGGCCAGGTTTGTATATGGTATTTAATGTGACATATTGCAGTTTTTGCATTAAGGGTCATTTTTAAAATTTCATTTACTGTTTTACCTTTGAGTGTTTATGAGACAATACACTCTTAAATATAGGTTTATATGGCTTCATTTTCTTATCTTTTATATATATTTATACCAAATGGAGCATCTTGCTGAAGGATTCTGATGCTGATCTGCCTCTCTCTAATTCACACACACATATTCTGACTTGCTTCTACTGACTTTCATTCCTCTTCTTTCCAATGCATACCCCCACCTCCTCCCTACTTTCACGACAGATCGCAGTGTCATCTGCCAACACCACAGTCCACAGAGAATCCTGCCTGACCACATCTGTCAACCTGTCCATCATGTTTGCCAACAAGAAGGGGCTCAGAACCGATCTCTGATGTAATCCCATTACCACCTTGAACCCATCTGTCACTCCTACCGCACACCTCATCGCTGTCCTCACATACTTCTCTGCCACTCCTGATTTCCTCAAACGATAGCACAGTTCCTCTCTTGGCACCCTATCATATTCTTTCTCTGGCTCCACAAAGACAGTGCAACTCCTTCTATACTTCTCCATCAGCACTCTCAAAGCTAACACTGCATCTGTAGCACTTTTTCACAGCATGAAGCCATACTGCTGCTCGCTGACAGTCACCGCTCTTCCCAGCAAATGGTACGAGAGTAAATTAACTACATTCAGTTGTTTACAGCTGGATTCCTTCTACAGTGTCAAACTCTAGCAAATAATTTCAGTTTGTGCTTGTAGTGAGAAGCTACAGAAAACAGTCAATGGTTCTTATTAGCAACCATAATGCAACATTGTCTGTGAAGCCAGCAGAGCATGGAATAAGATAAATGCAAGGAATCTAAATTTATTCTACTGCTTTTATAAGCATGTGTTAACTGTGTAAACTATAACTGCACTATAAAGCTATTCAACTGGCTAGCCAAAATGTAGCATCTTCCACTGTTGTTCAGGGTGATTTGTCAAGGCAAGCTTGAACCACAATATGCTAAGATGTCTTATTACACACATGCATAACTTCTTTTTAGTTTATATAATAATTATTTTATGTATATGCACTATTGTGTTACAATAATAATAATAATATTAATACAAGTACTTAAAAAAACTTAAAAATGGCAAGCAATTAGTACTGAAAAGTAATTACATTGCTCTACTAATTATACACCAGCAAATATAATTGCCCAATTAATTAACATTGTGAAAAACTTCACAGTCAAACTATAGCAAAGTATTGTCAGCTAGACTTGCCAGAATTAATTTATGCTGATAATAGCTCTAATGTATAAGAATTTAAGGTTCACAATATGGCACTGCCAGTTCTTTCATCACTTTAATTCTTTTATTTATTGATCTTACTGTAATCTCCATGAACAGGTTACAACTAACTTTAACGGTCACTGGCCACTTTAATAGGTATACCTTGCTAGTACTGGGTTGGACCACTTTTGCCTTCAGAACTGTGTTAATTATTTACGGCATGATTCAACAAGGTGCTGGAAACATTCCTCTCAAATACTGGTCCATAGTTACATGACAGCATCACAAAGTTGCTGCAGATTTGTCGGGTACACACCCACGACGTGAATGTCTAGTTTCACTGCATCTCAAAGGTGGATTTGAGCTTTGTAACATGATGCTAGATGTTATTCTGCTGAAGTAGTAGAAGATGATTACACTGTGGTCATAAAGGGATGATCACCAACAATGATAAGGTACGCTGTGGCATTTAAACAATGCTAAAATTGTACCAAGGGACATAAAGTGTGCCAGGAAATCTCCCACACAACATTACACTGTGTGGACAATTATTAGGCAAGTTGCATGTTAACAACAGTGCTCTTGGTCAATCCAAAATGTTAATAAACCTCAAACCTGAATATTTAAAGAAGTAAAAGTGAGGTTTTGGCTTTTGTACGAGAATATCTGTGTGTGCACAATTATTAGGCAACTTTTAGTATGCAGAATATTCGCATCTCACTTGTTTATTTTCGTCTGATAAAGTGAGATTAATGAACAATTCAGACTTTACAAATAAACATTTCTGAAATTTCAAAAAATAAATCACTGACCAATACAGCCACCCTTCTTTTCAGTAACACTCAAAAGTGTTCCATCCATGGAGTCCGTCAGTTTCTTGATCTCTTGACCATCGGCTTTTTGTGCAGCAGCAACCACAGCTTCCCAGACACTGTTCAGAGGTGTACTGGTTTTCTTCACTGTACATCTCATGTCAAGTGAGGAAGGGGGCCATGTCATTAGTCTTTCATTATTAAGGCCTTTACTGGCTAGCCACGCAGTGGAGTACTTTGATGCATGAGCTGGAGCATTGTCCTGAAGCAGAGTTTTTCCTGTACCACTGCATGAAGAGAGTGTCTTCTAGAAACTGGCAGTAGGTTTGGGAGTTGAGTTTGAGTCCACCTTCAACCTGAAAAGGTCCAACAAGCTCATCTTTAATAATTCCAGCCCATACCAGTACGCCACCTCCACCTTGTTGGTGTCTGGGTCGGAGTGGAGCATTATGCCCATTGCTGAGCCAGCCATGGGCCCATCCATCTGGTCCATCAAGAGTCACTCTCATCTCATCAGTCCATAAAACCTTTGAAAAATCTGTCTTCAGATACTTCTTGGCCCAGTCTTGGCGTTTCAACTTATGTATCTTGTTCAGTGGTGGTCGGGTTTCTGCCTTTCTTACCTTGGCCATGTCTCTGAGCACTGAACACCTTGTACTTTTGGACACTCCAGGTAGTTTGCAGTTCTGGAATACGACAGCACTGGAGGGTAATGGGTTCCTGTTAGCTTCATGTTTGATTCTTCTTAAATCTTTGGCAGTTAATTAGTGGCTTTTTCTCTCAACATGTTTCTTGCCACCCTTTTGGGTATTTGCAACAAAACGTTTGATGGTTCTATGATCATGTCGTAATGTCTTGGCAATTTCAAGAGTGCTGCATCCCTCTGAAAGATAGTTTATAGTTTTTGACTTTTCAGAGTCTGTTAGATCTCTTTTCTGGTCCATTTTTCCTGAAGAAAAGAAGCTGCCTAATAATTGTGCACACCTGATATAGGGTGGTGATCTCCTAAGGCCACACCCTCCCTCATCACAAAAATGCACATTACCTTGTATGCTTAAATCTAATTGGCGTTCAAGTTTATACAGCTTGGTGTTGGAAGTATGCTTAAAAATGACGATATGGTCAAATTACTCACTTGCCTAATAATAGTGCATGCAGTGCAAAGAAGCAGGACACTGGCATCATGGATCTGCAGCAACTGTGTGATGCTATCATGTCAATATAGACCAAAATCTGAGGAATGTTTCCAGCACCTTGCTGAATCTATTCCATGAAGGATAAAGGCAGTTCTGAACCAAAAAGGGGTTCAACTTGCTACTAGAAAGGTGTATCTAATGAAGTGGCTGGTAAGTGTATGTATTTTAAGATAGACAATTATTTTGGTTTCCGTCCTATTTCTCCATCTAATCAAAGCTTCTGAATTTACGTCAAGCTCCCAAAAAAAGCATTCCTCACAGTCTTATCTGCCCAAATTTTTGTCTCTTAATTTAGTGAGAGGTCACTGGCTACTACATATTTGTATAGAAGCTTTTCCAAAGGTCATCTCTGAGCATATTTTAGCAATGCACATATGCGTGCATGCACAAAATCACCTGCTGCTTTTCCCCCCTGGGATGCAATTATTGTAGATTTACTCTCAATGTACTGGGAATTGACTCCATAATTAACTGTAAAGTTTTTTTTTTTTTTCACTGTCACAAAAATTAGAGCTTCAAACATGGAAAAAGCTCTCTTCTGTCAGTCCTACCATCACTCACACATCTATCAACATCAGTGCACACTTCCTGGCTCTCTCCACTCATGCTGCAGTGGTTCATTGACTACACTCTGGTCTCTTTTGAATGAGCCACTGTGGCTCAGAGGTGATATTCAGGCTCTGTTAGCTTTTTTAATCATCGCAACTACTTTTAAGCATGACCACATGACTGAAGGCAGAAATAAAGCTGATAATTAACTGACTTTTTCCCTTTTTTGCATTCTGGTGGAAAGGAATTAAAAGTAATTTCTTCTTCAGTCCAAATTAAAGGCACAGTCCTTATCTGAAATGGACATAACAAAGTCCTGCGGCAGAAGGAGCCAAAGCAAGTGAGCGCTCACAGAGAACAATGTGAGCAGCATTTGAAACAGACAGGAAAAAAAGCCTGTTCCCTTTCTTGCTGAGAGTTAAAAAAAGAAAATCAATATTGTACTCATGTTTCTATTTTACATAAGAAGAATCAACCAGCAGGTGGTTAGCTTGGTTCAGTATAAACAGTGTAGACTTAATGAACTGTTAAGGTGTCTAAGTTAAAGTGACTATTAGAGACAACCTAAGCAGCATAACTTACTATGTAACAAACAGTTTTGAAGGTTTCTATCATACAAATCTTCTTTCTTCTTCTTCTTCTTCTTTTGGCTGCTCCCGTTAGGGGTCGCCACAGCGGATCATCTGCCTCCATCTCACCCTATCCCTTGCATCCTCTTCCCTCACACCCACCCTCTGCATGTCCTCCTTCACTACATCCATCAATCTTCTCTGTGGTCTTCCTCTTCTCCTCCTGCCTGGCAGCTCCATCTTCAACATCCTTTGTCCAATATATCCACTATCCCTCCTCTGAACATGTCCAAACCATCTCAGCCTTGCCTCTCTGACTTTGTCTCCAAACTTCTCAACATGAGTTGTCCC
>VUQH01014163.1:6539-28707 GCA_015106775.1 Etroplus canarensis
CATATTATTTTGATTTTTTTTTTTTTTATCCTTTTTTTTTTTTTTTTTTAAAACCTCTGTTACAGCCGTGTTGTTATTTTTGTTGCCATGCCGGTAGTTGGAGTAGCTTCCAAGCTCAGGCAACCCTCTGCAGTGGGCACCAAGCCAGTGCACACCGCTCTCCCCATCCCTAGTGCGGTCAGAGCGGCCACCTCGCAGGGCTACATGGCCCGGCAGCAGGAACTCAGGGCAAGTGACGGAGCCCCGGGGCTCTCCTGCCAGCTGTCAGTCAAGTCTGAATACAAGCAGGGAAGGACCCCTGAAGGGAAGTCCAGAGCTGAGACGGAGGAGAGCAAAATCTGCAAGGTTAGTGGAGATGGACAGATTGTTTCTGTTATCTGTAAGCATCTGTGTGGGCAGGCGTGGTAGTGACACTCAGAGACACAGGTGACAGAGACTAGAGAGACTCCGTCTGTGTCTGTCTTGCTCTCTTTTCCCTCTGCTTGAGCAGGTGTCTGTCAACCTCTGAGTCAGGGCTCAGGCACACAGCAGTGAGTCATGTGTGTTCCGGTGAGATGATGATGCCGGTTTAGGGTCATCAGTTAGGAAAGGGAACAAGATGAGTAATGCATCACTGGCAGTGTATTACCTCAGCTCAGTGCCCATTTAGTTTCCATATACTTTACTAATCTGTGTGTGTGTGTGAAGAGTTTGGTGTTTATTTGTATGTAAGACTATTTGGATCACTACCTGGAAAGTAAACCAGGTCTGCTCCTCCATCTGGAGGTAACGTACTGTAGTAGCAGCCTAAAAGATGAGAGGAACACTCTCATGCAGTGCAATATTTCAGATAGATTACAGGTGCCGCCCCTGCATTCTCAGAGCATAGTAGTAATACCTCCAACTGCATCAAAGTGCTGCAATTGATTTAATAGATGTAGAGATTCTTGTTAAGTGCTTCACCATGTGAAACCCGGGCTGTTCCAGGTTCTCTCCTTTTCACAAAAATGTTTAGCTCAGTTTCTGAGGCTGCAAAAGAGAAGGTGGGGCCGGTGCATCCTGAGGAGGAAGCAGTTTTCAAAACTCCCCGCCAAATAGTTTGAGCAGCGCCTCAGCCCATCCCACATCCAGAGCTGTGTGAGCACAGACTGAAACTTTCCTGTTTGGCCAGTTGATCTCTCTCCCTCCCTGCACCATCCATTCATTCTTTTTACCGTTACAAGACTTCCTGAAACAGACAAAAAAAATGACTCCCTAATCCTGATTCTGTTTTTTTCCCCCTTGATACTGAACAAATCTGCTCATGTTCCTCATGACCTAGAGGAAACGTGGGCAAAAGGCATCAAAGCGAGGGTCAGTGCTCCCCTGCCTTTAAATCCTCCCAGTGTGTCTGCAACTGAGTTGAAATTGCCTGCAGGGTGGCTGTGAAAGGGGTAGGGAGGGGGGGGCTTTTCACCATTAACCTGCTGCTGAACCGGCAACTTCAGCATGACTTTCAGCTTGTTAACACAACTGAATTCCAAAAAACTCATGCTTGCTCCATTAAGTGATTGCTTTTTTTTTTTTATTATTGGAAGAAGATGAATTTGAAAGCTGACTTGACTTGTGCCAGCATTCATTTCATCTTCAGGCTTCCCACGTCTTCCTGCTCATATTTTTGCATGTGCTTGACTTGTTCCTTATTTAATTTATTCAGCACTCCATAAACGACGTCTACTGTAACAGATGTGCTACAAGTGCGCTGCTGTTCTGACCCTCATCCTTCATATCATTGGAGGTTTGTAGGACTTGAGCCAATAATGGACAGAGCGTCAGCTAAACTGCCTGAAATGAAGCTCGATCAATGCGCCATACTGTGGTCCCTGTCTTGGGAAGCCCGTAGGCAGACAGAAATCACTTGCCTGCCCCAGCCTGTCAGTGTGTGTAAGGAATGGGTGGTATGGAGGGGGTAATTAGTCTGTCTAATTGTGTTGTGTAGTCACTAAAGAGCTTTACTTTCAGGGCTTTCAGAGGAAAAAAAATGAAGAGGAGGTGGAGTAAATGCTGTCATTATTCCTTCACATTAACCAACACTCCTTGTTTAATCTGGAGTCCTATTATCAAGCAGGATCAAGTGTAGGACTATGTGTGAATGCACGTGTACAATGCATGACTGCATGCTTGTTTGTCCGCACAAAACCCCCACCTCCTTATTTACAATAGTGCATGCATGTGTTGGCTTGTTGGCATGGGATTAAATACATCCTAACACGGGTGGTGTTTCCCAAAGACAAAGGTGTTTTGAAGATTTCAGCTATTGTGGTGGAAAATTCCACCTGTCCGTTCAATCAAAAGGATTTTTAAACCCATGAAGCATTAATACTGACCTCTGCGGCTGTCATGACGTAGGAGTGAGGTTCCTCAATCCTCTGAGTAACAAGCCGGATGCGCAAGCCTCAGGGTCCCCATGTACCTTGAAAATATTGTCACAACAGAATGATCGTGCTAGAAGTGCTAAAAAATGAACAGGAAGTGTATTTGTTTGTTTGTTTGGTGTTTGCAGAGGACTGCAGCCGTAATCCTGGTTTGGACAAAGCCAAAAAGTTCCAGATGAATTGTAAGTTCACTTAACAACAAATCTGGGTTGAACCCAAAGTTGAGGGTCCTTTGCTCTGTTTGGAGTGAGAGGTTTCATATTAAACAAATGGTGGAAGAAGACTGTTGCATGCAGGCTCCATCTGTGATAGGCTGTGCACAGAACTGTTGCAGGCTGCTGCTGGGGTGGCTAATGGCGTGTAAAGGGCACAATTAAGCTACCCAGACAAGGTTAATTTTAGATACCATTCAGTATCAGTTGCAGCCTATCTGGGCTGTGTTAATTCAGTCTGTAGTATTCAGTCTGTATTCTGTGATGGATAATCCCTCTCGGATCTACTACACAATAGGTTACTTTGGTAGGAGTATCTACAAGCTGCGTTTGCAAGTCTGTGCATAAATGTTTACTTTCCGTTTGGTTTCTGTACGTGTAATTTGACAGTGCTGGGGGTGTATTGTCTTAACATAACTTTGAAGTTTAGTCTAGCAATTAGTGTAGTGGTTGTAACTATTTGCACATTTGCTACAGATCCCCAGTGTCAACAAATCAAGCGTTTTATTTATTGTAGCTGGTAAAGCTGGTGGACTTTTTACCATCTGACTTGGTAAGAGTGAGAAGCTCCAGTGGGTCCTTGGTTAGTCCTGTGTAGCAGAAAGCGGTGTCTTCTGATGTCATTGATCAAAATGACTCGAATGGGCAGCTTATCACATAGCTTTGTGAAACACATTTGTTTTCAACATAACTTATATAAGTCAACTTAGTTTCAGATCTCTGAAATCAGCAGATGGCAGTTTTAGTCTTGAGTGTTTTGAGGGGTGTTTTAGAATGCCTGCGCTCTTCTTATACCTCCCATCTGAATCTATGATCTTGGGCTGTCGGGTACTTCCATATAAATGCCCACAATGGAGATTAGAACAAGGCAAGATATTTGCTCTTCCTGTTGTACTCTCCTGGCAGTTCACATCAGTCATTGCCTGTGGCACTGCTGGATGACGGGCTGGAATGAAGAGCTTATCTAAGTCGACTGAGCTTTAATGAAGTGTCAGCATTGCTACCACTGATAGGAAATTATCTTGTGCATCTACAGTTTTGGCTGCTGTCCAAATCACACAGCCCAGGGACTTATTTTGCTGGTATTTTGGAGTTCTTTTAGAGGTACTACTGTAAATTGCATCACTTTGTTATTGAATCTGTGGTAGGCTGAAGGATGAAGGAAATTGATGAGCTTTATTTTAATTCATCCTTGAAGAATTGTGTGGGTGCTAAAGCTGCATCTACTTACACTGTTATACTTCCCAGAAAATGTGTGTCTTACTTCTTCTTTGGAATTAGCAGATATCATAACCTTTAAAGAATGGATTAGGAAATGACTTATTCCTTAAAACAACTGTGATGCACCTTATCTTAGTGAGCAGTCACAATGAATGTGGTGAGTGCGTCTTTCTCAGAAATGCAGCTCATTGTATATACAAACAGTGGCTGTTGGAAGCTGCTATTTCTGCTGGTCTATAATGTTGTATTATCCTGGGAAGTGTTTGTAGGAAGTGCAAAAGGGTGCCAGACACGCTCACCCACTTAAAGAACAAAAACATCCTGTTGATTCTCATCCTGTGTGTTGTACTGTATACAGTGAGGACTAAGGAGAATAATCAAGGTATGTTGTATATTTTTCTGGTTTGGTGGAGCTCCTCTTGTGCTCTGACCTGATAAACCTCAAGGTAATAATATGGGTGGGTTCAATGTCAGAAAGTAAGATGGAGCACTTTAGGGAATAAAATTGGAGCCCAGTGAGTTTGATTGAGTAGAATGTAAACAAACCTCCCTCTGTCACTGGGTGGCCCTGATGTTGTCTGTTTCTCTTGCCTTACTTTTCACTTTTGGACCAGTCCCTTTCTTACTACTTCAGTTTTTTGTTTTGTTTTTTGCTTACATTTGTGTGCAAGGTTTCCACTAGCATGCACACAATATTTAATCTTTGTGCATATTCTACTGAGCAATCAAGCCATTGAAATATATATTTTTAAGTGATGCCTCCCCACTTACCCAGCTTATGTGGGCACAGCACAAAAGGTAATCACATCAGCTGTTTATATTGGTGTGTAATACAACAAAATGTACTTCATGTAACAGTAATGTTACATGCATTTGCAATGGCCTTGAATGAAATTTGTCTTGAACGTCTTGAGACCCTGCATCCTCATCTGGGGACATGGTGTTTCACTTTTCTGCACTTTATACTTCATTCTGCTCAACACAGACCTGTTGCATCCTATGAACCCCAAGCAAGAGCACAGGCCTGGGTGGGACAGAAGTGCAGAGATTAGCACGAGGCCTCACAGGAAGAAGGTCCTGGGTTTGAGTCCACTGGCCGGCTAGGGCCTTTGTGTTTGAAGTTCTCATGTGTCTGTGTGTGTGTTCTCTCTTCCTCTGGCGTACATGGGTGTTAGGTCATATTGGGATTGTGAATGGTCTGTTTCTCTGTATTAGCCTTGTGACAGATTGGCAACTGGTTCAAGGTGTACGCTGCCCCTGCCGTAATTCAGCTGGAATAGGCTCCACCCTCCCATGACCCTGAATTGGATAAACAAAAATGGAGGGATGGATAGAACGAAGATCTCAGGAGGTTAAGTCATATGAGTATTAGCTTATACCTCATCTGGTCAAAGGATGAGCCATGATGAGGTGAAGCACTACTCTTCTGACAGTATTGGTCAAACTTGCATGAGATGATCCCCTAATGGCGCTCATCCAAACTGTGCTCAAGGTCATAACATTTTCACAAGAGTCTGTACTCCTAAGAGTGTTGGTCTGAATTGTAATTTTCATGAAATTTGCTTGTGACCCTTTGCATCTGTGCATAAATTTCATCATTAGGTTTATTTATGATACAATGATGTCTTAAGTGAGGTTACGGTCAATCAGAACTAGGGCCATTGTCCTGGACATGACTGTGAGTCTCCTTGACATCTTGGTGGATCTTAATTCCCATTAGTTTGTGCATTACAGCCATACAATGATAAGAAACATCGCTTTGTTCGTGTACTTCACACATTACAGTACCTGTGATTTATGGTGTGCTACTACGTCACAGACTTTTGGGTTTAGAATTTACAGCTTTAATATCTGTGCTCTGGCCTACTTAACCTATGACAAACCCTGGCAGGTTCTGTCCGGATGTCAGTGGTCAAGGCATGCTCTCTTTGGCTTTCCGGCTCTCACTCAGCTCTCACTCACTCGCCTCAAGTGGCCCTGACACTGCTGAAACAACAGAGAAAACAGAGGGAGTGAGAAGGGGCCAGCTTGTTCCACCAGACGGAGGGAGGGAGGTTGGATAAGATCAGTTCTACAGGGTGTCTGAATGTGTTCGAGTCATGGGTGGTCTGACTTGTGTGCCGAGCTCCATATCTGGAAGACAAGTTGTCACAGAGAGGGAGGTGTGACTTTTAACTAGCAGGATGAGCACTTCTTCCAGGGTAATTTTTTTACAACTCTGCAACAAGATTAAAGTGGCTATTGAGGTTGCATCGATTCTGCATTTTTGAAAAAGAACCCACAAATTTTTCAGCTACTGAGTAAAGTACCATGAGAGGTGGCATGAAAATTGGCTGCATCCCTTTGTTATGCATGTAAGTGGTTTCCAAAAGGGCAATGTTTGTGACTGCAGTTTTGTCATAATCAGTGTTCCAGCTGCAGCTCTGCAGTAGTTTGTCCCTGCATTTGTGGCAGCACTACACTTGAAGGTCAACGAGTCTGTGGTCTGTTCAGCCAATCTGAAATAATGTGCTAACAGGGGAGTCCACCCCAGCCCGATCCAAGTTGGAAACATGGCAGTGATTTTTTTTTTTTTTTTTTTTTTGGTCTAACAAATAATTTTGAACCATAAGATTATCAAATTAAAGCATGAAATGTTTTTTAAAAAAGTCAGATTACCCTAACACATGCTGCTGAGTAACTACCGCTGATATGATTCGCTCACATTTTTTACATTAGTCCACTTCTGTAAGATTCCCCCCACGCTGCTGAGATTTCTTATGACCCTTGGGTCGAAATTGGGAAAATATTTGAAACAATATTATGCTTTCCAATGCTCTCCTTTCCTCCCTCTTTCTGTGCTTTTTGTCTTGCACACTGTATTTCATTCCCTTCCGTGCTGCTGGGAGCCTGCTGTCGGCTGTGGTGTTTAAATCTTGGAGTGAGAACACACAGAGAGGCTGGTGTTTACAGTACAGTCACACCGGTTAAAAATACCTTCCCCTGGAAATACAGTTGTAGTGCTCACTCCAAAACAGCAAGAAAAACACAACTCGCTGCAAAACAAGTTCAAGTACATGATTGTAGCACTGAACCATCTTTTGGAAGAAAGTCACGAAGAAGTGCATGATGGCTGAGGGTTCAGTCTTGTTTACCAAAGGTGTGAATAAGCAAATAATGTTGCTTTTTAATGGAGGACTTTTATAATTTAGGAAAACAAAATTTGCCAGACATTTATTCCAAGAAACTTTAACAAGCTTGACATTGTGCACTGCACCTGCCTGAGGCTTCATACTGATGTTCATTGAATGATACTTCACAATTCAATAAATAACTTGAATTAAAGCAACCAAGTCTCCCCACTGCCCTGTTATTGTTTCCCCAGGTCTTGAGGTTTTTCAGATGACTTACTCTGCTTTGTGTCCGATGCATGAGGGCACAGATTGCATGCATGAAAAACTACAGCATGTCTACATGCAATACAGAAAGTAATACCCTGCTCTCGTGCAGAAGCTAGTATGGCAGAAGCATATACCACCCCACAAATGCACACGTGCATGAACACACTTGCTCCAGGGCTTCTGCTAGTTCAAAGGTAGGCTTAGTTAATGTTCCAAGAGACTGATGGCTCTCTTGTTTATTGTTGAATGTCATAAAAGAAAGAAAAACAAGCAGAACTGTGCATTAGGGATACTTTTTTAACTGTTCTTCTATCCTGATATTTTTGTGTCTATCTTAGGGATTGTGCAACTTTCTATATCCGTATCTTTAATAAGATTGTGTCACTGAAGGCTTGCTGCTTGTTGCTAGTGCTGTCTTTGTATTTTCAGGTGCAAAACAAATGAGCAGTTGTTAATGCAGGGTGGTGACTGACAAATCTAAGGTTTATTCCTGTGTGTATATATACTTTAAACTGGATAATGATCAAAATATTTGGTGAAGGAACTTGGAGCAGAAGTCCAGCTAATGGAATAGTTCAGCACTTGATGTAAAAAAGATACTTTTTGGGTGAGTTTTATTGTTAAAAGTCTGGGTATGTGGAGTTGTAGGAAGTGTGCTTACTAAACCTCTACAGCCTGCTTCACATTTCTGCTTGAGGACAGGCAAGCTACTACTGGTGTCACACCCCCATGTTTCTGACTGTACAGGGGTCAGGTTGTGTTGTAGGTAATATTGGCAGCAGGTTTTTACAAGGATTAAAAATGTATGTCGACATGTGTGGAGAGATGCCAACAAGGTTATGTAGTCACGTAAAAAGAGTTTTTCGCTGAACTCTATGCAGTCCTGAGAAAAACGAAGTGCACGCTATGATTCAGTAGCTTGTAGATCCTCCTTTAGCATGAGAAAACTTCAAATAATAATTTTGTGTATGACTATCAGTCTCTGAGATAGTTGTGGAAGAATTTTGGCCCACTCTCCTTTACAACATTGCTTCAGTTCATTGAGTTTTGTGGGCATTTGTATGTGCACAGCTCTCTCAAGGTCCTGCCACAGCATTTCAATCAGGTTGAGGTCTGGATTTTTTACCGGGTCATTGCAACACCTTGATTATTTTCTTTATCAGCCATTCTGTTGTAGATTTACCGCTGTTCTTGGGATCATTCTCCCGTTGCGTGGACAGATGACCTCACATTAATACGTTGGTATACAGAGGAGTTCGTGGCTGACCCAATGATTGCAACATGCCCAGGTCCTGTGGTGACAAAAGAAGCCCAAATCATCACCCCCTCCACCACCTCGCTTAACAGTTGGCATGATGTGTTTGCGCTGAAATGTCATGGTGCTGTCCATTAGGGCCAGACATCTCCACTTTGATCTCATTTGTCCAAAGGACATTGTTCCAGAAGTCTTGTGGTTGGTTCGGGTGCAGCTTTGTAAACTTAATCTGTGTTGCCATGTTAGAGAGAAGCGGCTTTCTCTTGGCAGCCCTCCAAATATGCCATACTTGTTCAAACTTTCTCTAATTGTGCTATCATAAACTTTAACATTTAACATCCTAACTGAGGCCTGCATGATCAATCAATCAAGTGCATTTGATTAGCAGCACCTGGCAGCTACTTGCCTTCCTAATTCCTATGGAAGGCAAGTAGTTTTTCTTTTAGTTTTTCAAAGTACTGCATAGAGTCCTGTGAAAACTTTTTTTCACAACTGCATGTTGGTGTGTGTCGAGAGATGTCGAAAAGGTTACATGATTGCAGTGCTAAATTGCTTAGGTGTTCTTTTGATGTCTTCGTTTAACCTTTCGGTATAGCCAAGCTTGCTGTTTCCTTCTTGTTTCCAGCCTTTTGATCATGGATTGGCTTAGCTAACCATTCGCTATAGCTTCACAACTACTGCATATAAATGAGAGTAGTATTAATCGCCTCAGCAAACCTTCTGGGAAATTATTCTTTAAAGACCCATAACCTTATCTTTGGAGGCTGCTTGAAAAGCAATTTATGAACTCCGTTTCACCGACAAGAGCATCCGAATCATCAATAGTTCAAGGTTACTGTAAATCAGTAGAGTTGCTCACACTCAGACACAGGAAGTTTTGAGCACGTGGCGGTGGAAGATCATCTTTACCTCCACCTCAGATTTCCACCATTTGTCTCTTTTCAACCGTCTGTCAACAATCTGTCTGTCTGCTCTGTTTTCTTAAGCATGCTTTTCTCTCCTCCCTTTTACTCTTCCTCAGTCCCTTCTTTTTACGTCTTCACAGCAATTCTGTTTTCCACTCCGTCTCCTGTCACTGTCTTTCTGCTCTTTCCCATTCCCAGCATTCCTCTCCGAATCCTTTTTTTTGTCTCTCCTGACTGGAGCCTTTCTCTAATTCCAACCCTGTAACTCACTGGACTGGTATTTTCCTTTGACCTTTACACCCATCTCCTCTCTCTTTGCCATATCCTTTTTTCCATGCTCCCCCCATCCTTTCCCCATCTTTTCCTTCACCTTTCCCCCTTTCTTTCTCCTTTCTCTGTCCATCTTTTAGTCTGATATTTTAAAGAGAAAAACAGCAAAAGAAAGTTAACACACACCTGGCCCAGTTGTCTCTCCAGCTGTCACAGATGGCCTTTCCTTTGTTGAATGAATGGGACTTCTCTTCCTTTTTGTCACTTTTCTAATATGTACTGTATTTCTGCACCTTGTCAAACCATGACTCAAGCAGCTGCTAGGAAACACCTGGGGAAACCCACAACAACCGAGCCCTGTACTACAAAGCAAGTTTGACATACCCAGGATATCACTTATAATAATGTTTTAATTAATAATGTTCAGCCCACTTGAAGCCAGCTAAGAAAAGTGGGCAAAAATGTTGACTGTTTGAGTATCACAGCTCTGACAGATTAAAGTCATTATTCCATTAAATTAATGTTTAGATGTGTGTGAGAAAGTTTGTTTTATTCTATCAGCTGCAGGCCTGTGGTCTTTAACATAAGAACAAAAAGTCAAATGTAGGTGGAATCTATGTGCAAATTTGATTTGCTTATAGACTGTCTGTTTGAGTGTCATATTAAGGCTTATAGAACAATAAAATTGATGTAAAAATGTTTGCAGCCAAGAGAAGTAAAATCAATAGTTTCTCTAAGAATCTGTATTTGACTGCATCATAAATATTCTAATTCTAAAGTTTATATCAGTTTGATTTTGATTTTACACACACTGTTTTAGGCATTATACACAGTCATGTGAAAAAGATGAAAAAATAAATAATAAAAATAAAATTAAAATAAGAGAAAATTAAAAACATCATCTGCTGGTTAGTGCAACCTCAGATGAAGTACAACAAATGGCATATTACATTGTGTTGTTATTCAACAAAAACAAAGCCACTTCACCATTACTGCTTCCATAGAAAGGGTACAGCAGCCAGGTGCTGCTAATTAAGTGCACTTGATTAACTGATCATCAGCAAGTGTGAGCACCTCTACAAAAGCAAAAGTTTCATTCACGTGTGTGTTAACACAATGCTAAGGAGGAAATAAATCAGCAGTCATCTTAGAGAAGCGGTTATTGGTACCCATCAGCCTGGGAGGGTTATACCATCATTTCCAAACAATCTGAAGTCTCTCACTATTATTATTGGAACAAATTTTCAAGACAGTTACAAACCTTCCCAGGAGTGTAAGTCTATCAAATTCACTCCAAAGTCAGACAGTGCAATGCTCAGAGGAACTGCAGAGAGCTACATCTCTGACTCTGCAGCCCTCAGCATGTTACATTTTAAAGTTCATACCAGTATAATTGGGGAAGAAAACAAGGAAGGTATGACAAATAATTATGGCTTGTTTTTCAGAGCTGCCAACAGAGAGCATCTTCTCTCTAAATAGAACATGGCAGCATGGTTTAGGTTTGCAACATTGCATCTGAACAAACCACAACAGATCTGTCCTTTGGACAGACAAGACCAAAGGGAAGATGTTTGGCCATAATGAACAGCACCACATTTGGCAAAAACCAAACACATCATCAACACAAGCACCTCATACCAACTGTCAAGCACGGTGGTGGAGGGGTGATACTTTGGACTTGTTTTGCAGCCACATAACCCAGGCACCTTGCGATCCTTGAGGTCACCATGAACTCCTCTACACTACCAGTCAAAAGTTTGGACACACCTTCTCATTTAATGGTTCTTCGTTATTTTCATGACTACTTGCATTGTAGATTATCACTGAAGCCATAAAAACTATGAATGAACACGTATGGAATTATGTAGTGAAGAAAAAAGTGTGAAATAACTCAAAACATGTTTTATATTTAGACAGAAGCGAAACAACAGTTCATCATTAATTTAAGAAATGAAGGTCAGTCAGTCTGGAAAATTGCAAAAACTTTGAATGTGTCCCCAA
Source organism: Etroplus canarensis (assembly GCA_015106775.1). Lineage (NCBI taxonomy): Eukaryota > Metazoa > Chordata > Actinopteri > Cichliformes > Cichlidae > Etroplus > Etroplus canarensis. The sequence goes on from VUQH01014163.1 coordinate 18,177, forward strand.
GTGCAGTTGGTAAAACCATCAGGTGCTGCGACAAAACTGGCTTAAATGAGGACCGCCCCAGTAAAGGAACACCAAGTCACTTCTGCTGCTGAGCATAAGTTCATCCGAGTCACCAGCCTCAGAAGTTGCAAGTTAACAGCACCTCCCAGTTAAATGCCCCACAGGGTTCTAGTAGCAGACATATCGCTACATCAACTTTTCAGAGGAGACTGCAGGAATCAGGCCTTTATGGTCAAACAGCTGCTAAAAAAACACTACTGAGGAAAAGCAACAAGCAGAAGAGATTTGTTTGGGCCAAGAAACACAAGGAACGGACATTAAACCAGTGGAAATCTGAGCTTTGGTCTGATGAGTCCAAATTTGAGATCTTTGGTTCCACCCGCCATGTCTTTGTGTGGTGCAGAAAAGCTGTCTCTACATGCATGGTTCCTACCGTGAAGCATGGAAGAGGAGGTTTGATGGTGCTTTGTTGGTGACACTGTTGGGGATTTATTCAAAACTGAAGGCACTCTGACCCAGCATCCTGCAGCGACATGCCATCACATCCGGATTGCGTTTAGCTGGACCATCATTTTGTTTTCAACAGGACAATGACCCCAAACACACCTCCAGGCTGAGGAAGGGCTCTTTGACCAAGGAGAGTGATGGAGTGCTGCGCCAGATGACCTGGCCTCCACAGTCACCTGACCTAAACCTAATCGAGATGGTTTGGGATGAGATGGACCGCAGAGTGAAGGCAAACAGGCCAACAAGTGCTCAGCATCTCTGGGAACTCCTTCAAGACTGTTGGAAAACCATTTCAGGTGACTACCTCATGAAGCTCCTTGAGAGAATGCCAAGAGTGTGCAAAGTAGTAATCAAAGCAAAGAGTGGCTATTCTGAATAATCTAAACTATAAAACAAGTTTTGAGTTATTTCACACTTTTTTCTTCAATACATAATTATATTTGTGTTAATTCATAGTTTTGATGGCTTCAGTGAGAATCTACAATGTAAATAGTCATGAAAATAAAGAAAAACCATTGAATAAGAAGGTGTGTCCAAACTTTTGGCTGGCAGTGTACATTTTTAGCATACTAAAGCAATCCAAATATCCTTAGACTTTATTAATACATGTATACTGAGCAGGATGTTTTACAGTTGGAAAAATGATCTGTCTCTGGAGTATTTTAATCTGATTTCTGTCATTTTAATTTCCTAATATATTGGTCTGCACTCTTGAGAATTTCACTTGGTAAATTATTAATTTGTAAAGTGCAGTTAAAAGCGCAGACCAGCAGATTCAGCAGCTGATGGTTCCACTGCAATTCCTAATTGTATCACAAGGTCGTGTGTTGAGATAGATGTGAGAGCTGATTCTGATTTGTATAACTAACAAATGTAGTGGAGGGGAGACCTGGAGACCTAGTTATTGTTAAGGAATTCAGAACAAAGCCACAGTGTGGAAGTCTCCATTCCCATGATTGACAAATGTCTGACCTAACAAACTATCCTGAAGTTTATGACTAAGAATTTAGCTGCATGCTGCTAGCCGATGGTCAATTCCTTATATTGGCATGAATGATTTATTCATCTTTCGAATCTACAGTAAATAGCTTTGGATTCTGAGCTGTAAGCAGGACATAACAAGACATCTAAAAACTTCATCTTGCATTCCAATAAACACTTTTTAACATTTCAATAAATAAATAAGTTCTGAAAATGTTTGTCAGACTTATTAAGTAAAAAAATTGCTTGTTACAGCCCTAATTGGGTTAAACTTCTTCATAATCTGATTACCTGTCTGATCGCTTGCCCTCTTAGACTCTGTTCTATTGTTTGTGGTGGCCAGACCTATCAAAGTAACACCCAGGCAGTAAACAAAACTGAATTTTTAAGGGATATAGGCAATATACAGCGTCTCAGAAAGCGACTGTCAGTGCACCAGTAAGAGGCAAAGGGAAAATAGCAGAGAGCAAAGCAATGTTGGTTGAGAAGCACTCTGGCCAATTCAGCACTTGCTGCCAGGCTTTGTTTCCAAACTCAATCCATGCACATGGAGCAAGCAAATCTCACTGCTACTGAACACTGCACACACAATGTTACACTCTTACAGGGCTGTCCGGACCAATCCAGTACTGTACCTATCACTGTGGACCTTTGAGTCTCTTAATCTGCTACCAGATTGGAAGGCCCGGTAGAAAGCCTTGGAGGGGTTCCTGTGGCGACCACATTTAGGAAAGAGAGAAGAGACAGAATAGTGAAAATAGAAAATGAAATACAGGATATTGAAACAGAGTACAGACAAAGGAGCTGGAGAAAGGGAGCCTTCATTTAAACACAAGAATTTATGTTCAAAGGTGGGGACAGTTTCATAAACGTCAGTTAACCCACAGTATGGTTTTCACTGGCCGCGCTTACACCCGGTTTTCAGTTTAAAGCTTGTCATCATTCTCAGTTATTAAAGTCCCCCACAAAAAAGTTTTAATTTTCGCAAATATCAATTATCTTATAATAGCATCGCTGCTGAATTGGGAATACAGAATATTATTTAAATGGTCATTTCTCAAAATAGAATAACCTGTTTGACTACTTCTTACTTTAAAATATTTATTTTTTCTTACTTTTTAATTGGTGCATAATAACATAACCATTTTTTTTCTTGCACAGAGTAATTTTTAGCACCCTACAAGGAGGATTTTCTGCCAGGTAGGCCAATTTCACTTCTTAAATGGCCACCGACAGAAAAATACACAGATTTCTGTACAATTAGGTAAAAGAGACTTATTGAATCAGAATACTTTATTAATCTGAGGGGGGAAATTACTTGCCTTTACATTAAGCAGACCAATCTTGTTTGCATACTTCCTCCCCTCTCAAAGACCCATTCTGAGCCAAGAAAACCCCTGGTAATGCAGCTATTATCACCATAACACACCTACAAGTTGTTTGCTAATGACCATTAACCGACAACCAGGGAAATTCTGGGCCAGCAGTAACACTTGCGTTTTTCTTCCATTTAGTTTAATTGTTTTCTCATTCATTCTTCCTTGTACCAAGCAAAAACTAAAATCTTCATCGCAAATAAAAAGCTTTTCTAAAATCGTCTACCTTTTTCATCATTAATGTTACGCAGCAATCTACCACTGACAACAGTAAATGTCACTGCATTTGCCAACAGGCCAGTATCCGTCAAAGAGGAGCATATCAGCAGATACTGACGTTCCACCAATTTATCTGTAGCAAGGCACAGTTATTTTTAAAGTGGTTGTAGGGTGGGATGAGGAAGCCTCTTCAATGAATGGTAGAGGTTCCCAGTGAATACTGAGCAGTATTTATGCTTTAAATACACAACCATAATGACACTAGAAGCATGTTTATGAATTCTGCTGGTGGAAAACTTCTGAAAGGAAAGATTTGGTTTTGTTAACGTTATTTACTGGTGATTAGCTACAAGTACATGTGTTCTCTGTCAAAGCACGTACGTAGGGAAAGTACAAAGAAATCTCCATGTTGACATCCCCCCTTCACACACACACACACACACACACTCTTCATCTACTTCCAGTCTGCCCTTTCTAAAACTACCTCTTTTGCAATTCACACAACTGTAGGAGCACAGCGACATATGCGCACACAAACACACACACACACACACACACAGTAAAGTGTTGATTTACAGCATGTGTGTGAGTATTATAGCGGCCAAGGCTCTCTTCCTAGAAATTTCTGGCACAAACTGCCTTTGTCACATTACCTCATGACTTAACACTCTCACTAACTCTGGCTCAACTTAATATTACTTTCTGGCCTGCAAATCTCTGCACATGCACACGTGTGCCAGGCACGCCTCCACAGAAAACCTCTCGTTTTCATGGTAAACGCTCTGTGCAATTCCTCTGTCGGCTGAAATCAACAAGGTCAGACGACTCGGAGTTCAGCAGCCTCTTCATGAAAGAGGTAAGAACCAGAAGAGTCATCAGTCTCTGTTTTCAAGTAGCAAACACTGTTCACAAAGGCTGTCTTTGTAAGTCAGTCAATATCCCTTCATGAAAGCTGCTCTTTGTAAACCAGCCCGTCACTGCCTTCAGCAGTACTGAACATGTGGCCATAAACCCCAAAATGCAGAGTGTGAGGGGGACAAAAGGAGAGAGCACATAACCCAACAGATGTGTTCATACAGGGAAAATCCCCCATTTTTCTTAACTACTCTCCCAGATCACTTAAGCTTACCTGCCAAAAAAAAAAGGAAGGTTGTACAAGCTCAGACTTTGAGACATACAAGCCTAAAGCAAATGGATGACTAGGCAGCAGACGAAGATAACCTTTAGAGGCATTTTTGCTGGTTGATGTCACCCATTTAGCTGGAGCATTGCGTGTGCATCCCCCCTCCCTTGTTTTCTGCAAACCAGTGGGCCTATCACAGGTTTAGGCCGTGCTGCTGAACCTCCTAACAACCTTGCTAACTCACTGAGCATGTGACAAACCCACAACAGCCTTAAGTGATGAGCAAAGGGGGAGCGGCTGGGGGAACTGAGTTGAAAAGTAAGACAAAGCAGAAGTGCAAGAGGAGAAAATATCAAAGAGCAAAGGTGTGAGAGGTAAGGACGGAAAATATAAAAAGGTGTCAACATACATATTTTGCTTCCGAGTCAAGGTGTTACAGAGAAGTCATGGTTCACCAAAAGTCCCCGCCCCCACAAAGCAGTCATACTCAAACTTCAGACAGGGTGAATGTAAGCTGCAAGCTCTGATAGGCATGTTAGTGTGCTTGGATTTGGAAAAGGTGACTGAGGGATTACTACCAAATTTGTGGCGGCAGTAAATGGACAGGTAGAGTACTTTAGTGGCAGGGTGTGCACAAAGAATAGTGAGAGGTTATAAGGGGGTGTTGAAAGTGCTCATTGCTGGTGCACATGAGGAATCAGGTTTTCAGCTAAATCCATATATCTGCCACAGAGCAGAAGTAGGTCAAAACTATTTAGATTTCAGTGGCCTCACGGGAGTCTCTTTCAGCACGTTTTAGGTTGTAGTCGAGGGAGACTGAGCGCAGGAAGGACCCAGAGCAACTGCATGATTACAGCATAGCCACCAAGAGAGTGGAAACTTGGATTTTAGCTTTCCATCATCACAGGTTAGAAGCAGAAAACCCAGGAATGTTATGCCTGTGATCCTGGACCATAGATCCCCAAAACTTTGTTTCTTTGTGGCACTGCCAAAAACGTATAATGGAGGAAACTCATCAAAGGAGGTCTTAAAATCTTATAGCAACTAGTAACTTTTAAATCTGCTTTTATCTGGAAACCTTTATAGATGCAGAGAATAGCACAAATATGCTGAATAAACTTTAAGTTGAATGAGTAATCTCTAAATATGTCTGCAATACATAGATCTTTGAGGGGACTGCAGAGTTCATGTATTCATTCTCCATTTCTTAAGCATTTATTCAAGTTGGAAGTTGGGTCACAGGAGGGCCAAACCCCATCGCAGCTCTCACTAGGCGAGAGGTAGGATACATCCTGGACAGTTTTCCAGTCCATCACAAGGTAACACAGAGATACAGACAAGCTCACACTCACCCTCACATCCACGCCTACATCCAGTTAAGAATCGCCAGTTAAGCCGAAAAGCCTATCTTTGGACTGTGGGTGGAAAACCCATCAAGAAAACATGAAAACTATATATTGATATACATTATGAAGTAGAAAATAACTGACAGAATCAATAAATATATTTAACTTCAGACTGTTGCTAAAAGGAGCAAATTGATGAATGAATCTGATCAAAGAAGGCAAACAATTATGGTGCAACAGTCTTGTTAATGTTTCACTTTCAAGCTAACGAGCATATTCTTGGCTAAGCTGATCCACAACACAGCACAGCACATCCCAGTCCAAGAGACCACTTAAACAGTGGACTGGCTTGGTGGAGCTGCTCTGCTGGTCAGAACAATGAAGGGCCTCAATTAGGGATGGGGACTGAGAACTGATTCCTGATTCCAAATTGCTCATTGCATCAGCACTGCATGCCTCCAAGTTTATCAGTTCTTTTTATCACTGCATGCATGTTTTCTGAAAGTTCCACATTGCAGAGCAATGACATTTTGCACATCTGAGTCACATGCAAGCCTTTTTTCCCTACACTGTATTCAGACTTACATGACATAAAACTGTTGCGCTGTGGCAGATAATGGCACTGGCCTCAAAGAAAAACGTTATCAATATGGTTCCCTAGCCTCTATACCTCTGGTTGAGGGGATGACTTAAGCAAAGCCTGCAAACTTAAATACTAGCAGTACCAGTCAGACCAGAACAATAGACCTTTCTTTTATTAAATAGCTCAAAGGCTGAGAGGAGGCTGGGGTCAACGAGGAGGAACGACTTAACTTGTGTACACAGAAACACATACCTGAAGTCAATGCACTGATTAAATACTTAAGGTCAGAAGCAGAAACTACTACCCTACCGTTAAATGAAATTATGGATAACTTCTAGATGCAGTGCTTGCTACTTCACAGCTCAAAAAGCATTACAGCAAGAAAGGCGCAAGCCAGATTAAAACTTTCATTACTACTGCAGGCAAAGATGTCCAGCAAAAAATGTTTTGTACCTCAGTGAGGAACTCTGGATAAAATGTGCCCACCAAATGTCATATGATATGACCAGAGAGCCCCAGTGCGGAAGCAGGGAGTCAGCTAAGGAATATTAAATGAATAGAAGGTGGAGAGCAGTGTGAGGGATTCTGACTGAAAACAGGATACAGCAGTAAGAGTAGAGGTCACTAAAGGGAGGGAAAGACCCTGTGGTACATTCTGTCTCTCTGTGTCACTCTCTCCCTCTCTCTCACATCCACACACACACACACACTTTCAGCTTGACTAAAAATGAATAGGCAGTTCACATCCACATCACCCACCCCAAACATAGATACTTGCACACACCGAGTCAAACCATCCCCTTAAAGACACACCTCTTATCCACCCACACAAGCACAGTCTCTCAATTCACAGTGGCAGTAACTACATGGCAGACCTGGACGCCCCTCCCCTTTCCTACCCCCTAAGGAGTTTGATCTTACATAAGCTCCCGTTATGTGAGGACAATAAACCATAGCTCCCCAGCATGAGTTCAATTACATACAGACCACTATTGCAATACATTTATGATGAGCTTGCAAAATAGCAGCAGCCCCTCTGTGAACATGACAAAGACATTATGGCAATCCAATGTTAGTTTACGCCTTCAGTTGTTGAAGCCATCTGGGAAACGTTACACTGAGAAAACCATATTCCAAATATGGGAACAGCATCTTTGGTCTCTAGTATACATCTTCATGGTTTTACTTCAATTACTTGTAGGCAAAACTACATGGGTACACAAAGCTATAAACACACATTAAGACCCCTCAACAGAGACTTTCCAGGTTATGATCTACAAAGTCTACAACCCCCAAAGATGCAGTGTGCAATATGTAATACATTTTTTTTAATCAGTCAGTGTTAAACTAGATAGTAAAGAAGCATACTTTCCAGAAAACCATTGTTATTAGTGACACCCATAGCTGTAAAGTGAACTGCAAGACATACACACTGTGCTGCACTATCGTATATACTGCATGTCGTACATCTACTACAACTGTACACCTAAGCATCAGTATAACAATAACAAAGTTGACCAGTAGATAATATTGAGTAGATAAGTTATAACTCGCTGGGTAACTGCTCCCATATTGGATATTACTGTAACACGAAACATATTAGCTAGTAAACTGAATTTATTATTTCCACACAAATATGAGTTTGCAGTTGATAATATTAGCAATCAAAATACAGATAGCAAGCTAGCTGCAACTTGGAGGCACTTCTAAAAATCCGCAAGATAGATAGGGTTCTTAATGTTAGCACTGGGGTCAATAACATTTATTATCATTTACTATTTATTCGGCTTTTGACCTTTTTGATTTCTGTATTGTTGCTGCTGCAATGCCCGAATTTCCACATTGGGGATCAATAAAGTAATATCTTATCTTATCTATCAGTGGAGCCACTCTTTAGCATTCTTGACCCAAAAAAGCCACATGGAGCCACCAAACATATTTGGACCTTATAATGTCTGCTTATTTTAGCTATTAGTGAGGTTTGTTGCCATTTTTCCTGCTGTAACAAAAGAACTTCCCAACTTGTGCAAGTGCAAATGGAGTAAATTAAAAGGAGTCTACTTTGACAATAAACACAATTAAATAATTAAGTCCAACTGCAGCTCGAGAATACCAGTAAGCATAAGAGTAAGAGTTTTCCTTTTTGGAGTCCACAGCTACGGGAAATAAAGCTGAGCCATACGTGTACATGTCAAAACCCACCTCTGCTACAGAGTTAATTTTGCTGAAACTCAATAACGCCAAGTGTATCATATTTGATACATGAGTTTTTTGATTATCTTTTCCAGAAAAACCTGATGCATACAATCAGACACAGGCGGAACACGGATAATCCACCAGGGACCACCATGCATCAGAGGGCCAATGACTTTAAGAAAAGTGTAAAAAAATAAATAAATAAAAAAATTTACATTTAAATTTTTTTAAAGAAACCCAGTGTATAATGGGTTAAAAATGCAGCGTTTTATACGTTTTTGTTTGTTTGAAATAAACAAACTATAAGCTATAAATTGCACAAAGATGCCTGATGTAACAAAAATGATACAAATTTAAACTCATATATGCAAATTAATTGAAAAAAATTGTCAGATGGTTCAATAAACACTCCAGTTTCAAAAAATTAGAATTTTCTGGCAGTTATTTCATGAGTCAAGCTTTACAAACTTAAAAGGATAATTTTCATATTGATCTATTTTTTTTATCAAAGTTGCAGGGAACAACTGTAGATGGGGAAATGAGCTGAATGTGGTTCAAGATCCCTGGGCTAGCAGATCAACTTAGGGAACTTGGATGAATTAGCCAAGCTAGCATTTTGTGAAATATGATAGCTTGTAATACATCAGTGTTAGCTAACACCAGCCAGGATAAAGACAAAACAAAAGCAATCCCACCAAGAATCAAATGCCCCACTCAGGTTGATGGGAGTGTGTCCTTACTGAACAAAATCCAGCTTCAATAGACAAAACTGGCTAATGTTAGGTTGTCTGTGAATGTGGTTACTAGCAAAATACAATCTGAGACCACATCAGTGTTAGTTCTGCTGCCCTTATGTGGAATCTATGCTGTTCTGAGAGCTGGTCATTTGTTGTCGTTAGCGATTTGCAGCCTTCATTTCTAAGCTACCGTTAGCTCAGATTGATCACTATTACTGATGCTGGGGAGCAGAAGGGAGGCATTAAGGGGAGGCACTTGAGAGCAAATTGAGGAAAAATTCACTCACTGGCCAATTTATTCGGCACACCTTTCAACTGCTCAGTAATGCAAATATCTAAACAGCCAATCACCTGGCAGCAACCCAATGCATTCAAACATGTAGACATGGTCAAAACAATCTGCTGAAGTTCAAATTGAGCAACAGCATGAGGAATAAAGGTGATTTAAGGGACTTTGAATCTGGCATGGTTGTTGGTGCCAGAGGAGAGAGTCTTATTATTTCAGAAACTGCTGATCTACTGGGATTTTCCTGCACAACCAACTTTAAGCTTTACGGAGAATAGTATGAAAAAGAAAATATCCAGTGAACAGCAGTTCTCTGAGCAAAAGTACCTTGTTGATGCCAGAGGTCAGAGGAGAATGGTCAGACTGTTTAGGGTTGATAGGAAGGCAACAACAACTCAAATAGCCACTCATTACAACCAAGGTATGCAGAACAATGGCTGTACAAAAGATGGACGACATGGCTCCACTTCCTCCCATTGTACAAAAGTAAAGCCAAAATTTCCCATTTATAGGAGCAACCATCTTGCAATTTTGGAGCTAGAGCCTGCGCAGTAGTAATTTGGGGTGAAGTTGGCATATCTAACTTCCACCTACACACCCTCTGGAATGTGACGTAGAAGATACCCCCTAACTGACATACACCAGATTGGCAGTCAAAACTCCCAAAAAAAACATTCCCTGGTCTAATGAGTCTTGATTTCTGCTGTGATATTTAAATGGTAGCCAGAATTTGGCGTAAACATGAAAGCATCCTGGCTTATGTCAACAGTTCAGGCTAGTGGCAGTGTAATGGCATGGGGGATATTCTCTTGGCTTACTTCGTGCCCCTTAATACCAACTGAGCACCACAGCCTACCTGAGTATTGTTGCTGACCATGTCCATCCCTTTATGACCATAGTGCACCCATCTTCTGACGACTGCATCCAGGAGAATAAACACACCAACTTACGGAGCTCAAATCATCTCAAACTGTTTCTTGAACATAACAGTGAGTTCACTGGACTCAAACAGCCTCCACAGTCAGCAGATCTCAATCCAAAAGAGCACCTTTGGTATGTGATGGAACAGGTGATTCACATCATGGATGTGCAGGTGACAAATCTGCAGCAACTGTGCAATGCATGCTGGTATGGACTAAAATCTCTGATTTTTTTTTTGTAACTTGTTAATATATAC
>VUQH01014168.1:1515-13476 GCA_015106775.1 Etroplus canarensis
CTCTCGCGGCCCACTGGGAAACAGACACCCTGCACGTCTCCCCCGCCTCCCCCACGGCCACCGCTCCCTGCACCTCTCCCCCCAGCCTTCACGCCTAGCTGCCTGTGCCGTACCGGCATATTGGGCCGAGGGCACGCGGTTTGGCCGTGCCTAGCTCCCCGCGGTCCCGCTCTCCACGCCGTCATTCGTTACGAGGCTTTTTACTAACGAGGCGTGCGTGCTGAGATGCAGGATGAGATGGTGCTTCAGGACATAATTCGCTGAATTTCCAAGTGATGCAGCAAACACACGGGAACGGCACGGCGCACACGGCTGCCGCACACGCAGACGGGGGGGGTCCTGCTGTCAGGACGAGATGATGGGAGAGAAATGTGAAGGTTAAGTGTTGTTTGGTCGCCGGCGTTGGAAGGAAGCGATAAACCGATGTCGACGACTGATCCGCTCCTCGTGGCGCCCGGGCAGGGAGGAGTTAACAGCGTTGCCGCTCCTCTCCTCTCCGCTTGATGACATCAGTATTGTCTCCGCATCCATGAAATTAATTTTTCTAATCTTAGTCAGCAGGAGCGGGGGAATTTGCACACATTAATATGGAACTCGATCTGTACTCGCCCACTGCTGCAGTCTCTTCTTCTCCTCTTCCTGCCTCCCCCTCTCCTCCCATCTCCTCTTTCTTTCCCGCCCTTTCTGCTTTATGTTCTGTAGCAGCAGGCCTGAACACACGGGCTTTCCAGCCTGAAATGTGCAGCTTTTGCTGCGGAGGCCGAGGCGACCGCGGGCCCCGCGGTGTAACCGGAGCTGGAGAGAGAGCGCTGCTGCCGCACGGCGCAAATAAATAACATAAAAGACCCGGCGGATTCTCCCGGCAGACCGGGCGGCTCTGGCTGCAGCGTGCTGATTCTCCAGAGGCCGGCGCGGCGCAGAGGATAAAGAGGATCCGCTGACAATAATTATCCTTATTTGTTTCTCCTCACAAACACGCAGGCGAAGACGGTTTCATTACACAGGAGCTAAAGCTGCTGTTCTGCTCAACGCCGTTTAGAAAAAGGGAAAATAATCAATACCAAAAGGGGATCTTGGGGCTAATTTTCATACGCTGTCAGCTTCAGTGCATCTTCTCAGGGTTGTGTTTTCACACGGTTCTGATTTGCGACTGAATAGGTCTTTTTTCTTCACACACAGGAGCCGCTCGTTCGCCTGGCCTGAAATGGCTCTGAACACGCGTCCACCAGCAGGAAGCATTAAACCACCAGGTGATCCGAGGGATCATAATAGTTCAGTGAATTGCTCTTTTGATGGTCAAATAATTTCAGACGTCGCTGTCGCTCAATAAAGCAGCTTGTAGACCATAGAGAACATGCGAGGGAACATATTCTGTCGTTAGTTGGATGGAAACCGCCTCGCTACTCAAGTCAGGAAAAAGTGCAGATATTAGAGGGACCTCTGCAGCCCTGAAGGCGTCAGCAGGCGCTGAGATCACTGCAGTGCTCCTACACCTGCTGAACCGGTGAGCCTGGAGACCCGCTTCATCCCGGAGACCCGCTTCATCCCGGAGACCCGCTCCAACCAGGAGACCCGCTCCAACCAGGAGACCCGCTCCAACCTGCAGACCCGCTCCAACCCGGAGACCCGCTTCATCCCGGAGACCCGCTCCAACCAGGAGACCCGCTCCAGCCTGGAGACCCGCTCCAGCCTGGAGACCCGCTCCAACCCGGAGACCCGCTCCAACCCGGAGACCCGCTCCATCCCGGAGACCCGCTCCAACCCGGAGACCCGCTCCAACCTGCAGACCCGCTCCATCCCGGAGACCCGCTCCAACCTGGAGCAGCAGTGCTTCCTTCCTCTGCATCTCAAACCAAATACACCTTCAGCTGCTCCCTGAGAGGTCGCCACAGGAGATCAGTCCGCATTGTAATGTGGCAGAAGTTTTACACCGGATGCCCTTCCAGATGCGACCCTCCATGGTGAGAGGGGCTTGTGTCTTCACCTGGAATTGAACCAGGGACCTTTCACTTGTATGGTGAATGCATAAACCACGGATCTGACAAAATAAACATTCCATATAAAGGTTTATTTTAAAAATCGTTCAGATGATTTGATTATAGATCGTTATAGATCACTAATAAACAAAGGGTACTACAGACAAAATAATAACTAAAATAAATTACTTCAGAAGTAGCGCGAAAGTGATGAATTAAAATAAATAAGGTATAAAAACAGAGTGCTCTCTGGGAAATGGAGTCTCCTAAATTTAAAAATGACCACAAAGCTGCTGCAACAAAATGAGTACATTTGAATTATTGTAGAAGAACAATGAGACTTCATCACAGCCTCCTCCTCATTGGACCTTTTCACGATCTTGGAGGTCACTGCTCTACACGACGGCTCCTGACGTGGTTCCTGGAGATGAAAACTTGTTTGTCCCACAGTTTCTGCAGTAAGTGATGACAAAGCACAGGTTTTAATGTTTGTCCAGTTTTCCAGCTCTAGTCGAGAGCTTGAAGGATAAGCTGGGCTGTTGTGGGGACACTAAGCGAGTGTCCATAAGATAAACGTAGGACAGTCGCAGTTCTGTTTAAGGTTCGAGTAGTTGGACGGCTGAGAGTCCAGGCCTGACCATGACTCCTTTAAAAATGAGCTTTTAGTTTAACATCTGCTTCACTCATGGTCTTGTTTTTGATCCCAGGAGATCAACTAGAAGATTAAAACTATATTTGATATTTTGATGTTTGATATTTTTATGTTGTCAATCATCAGATACAACACAGTTTAACCAGTGCATAAAAAGTCTACACAGGCAGAACCATACGCCTTTCATACACCTGCTACATCTTTCTTATTAATCGTTTTTTTCTCATAAATGTACCAATTTTTCAACATAAAGTTGCTTCTTTTCTCCTGTAAATTTTAACTTGAATAATAAGCTGGGCTCTTTAACTCTTTTATTAAAACACATTATCTTGAGATAATCTTTGATCCAAATGAGAAATTTGACAAACAAATAGATTTTTTGCAGCTCAGAACCATCTCCAGACTAAAATGTTGAATCCATCAGATCAGAAACATCTTGTACGCCTTTGTTCCACCAGGCTGCTGTAACGTCGTGAGTCATGAATTATGTCCTGCTCATTTACAGTTGGTCCAAAATGCCGCAGCAGTTCAGTCCTCTGGTGTTCGCAGCTCCCTGTGTTAAAAAGCACCTTGTTAATGTTTCAAGTCTTAAATGGTTTTAAACCTGTACATGTGGCAGACATGCTGTGTTCATACACTCCTTAAGGTCACTCCTGACCACCCCACATATGAAGCTGACATAAAAAGGAGGCTGTGTGATGCTGCTGAAGCACCGACTCTGGCGTGATCTTCCTCGTGACCTCAGGTGTGGATGGAGGACCGTCTGCTGCAGTGTTACTTTATGCTAGTTGAGTAAATGTGTGTTGAGGGAATCTGGGAACCTTTCTGTTTTTTTTCTGTCTTTTATTGTGAAGCACCTTTTTTGAAATGTGCTATATAAATAGAGTTTACTCGTTCGCTGTTCACCCTGCTCTGGCTCAGTCTGACTCAGCTCCTGTGCTCCAGATTTCACCCTTTAGTTACTGGGATTAGTTTCTATACTCATCTCAGTTCAGCTAAGGTTCCTCCTCTGCTCTGCACAGCCAGCAACCTGCCTGGTTCTCCACACTCCAGTCATCTGCTCAGCCTGCAGCCCTTCACCTCCTCAGGTCCAGAACTCGTCAGCTTCACCTCCTCGGCTGTTTGGCTGCTCCGCTCCAGACTTAACTCTTTACTTGCTGGGATCTCTGGACAGCCAGCGACCCCAGTCGCCTGCTTTGACCCGCTCTGCTCTGCCTCGGTGTGCAGCGTCACCTCCTCAGGGCTAAAACTCCTCTGCTCTTGATTTCACTCTTCACCGGCTCAGAACAGCTGGAGTTCCCCTGCTGCTTTGTACAGCCGACAGCCCCAGTTCAGTATCTGTGATCTAACTACCCCCTGTATGTTCCTCTGTCAGGGTCAGCTGACAGCAGCCTTCATATCAACATGTGTGGAACCATCTTGCATTCATATCTGTGGGAGTCAAAATGACCTGCTGGGGGTTCCAGGTTAAGTGCTCATCTTTATTTTGTACTTTTTACCCCTCCCCCCACAAATTGACTACATTTTGAGAAAAGTTAGGAAATATGAGATGATGGGTTTTATTTAAACAGAGCTACATGATTTTAAAACGTCAGAGGAGTCAGAATGACCCCGTTGGCGGTTCTAGTGATAACTGATAGTGATGGTCGTGAACGAGCCGGCACAAAGAACCGGCTCTTTGAATCTTGTTGTTGTTGTTTTGAAAGTAATATGAAGAAGAATGATAAAACAATCTCCATCTACGAGTGTTAAATACATTCACTAACTGAACATCACATGTATGCTGGGAAACCAATCAGGTGAGGGTAGAAAGGATCATACCACCAAGCAGAGCAGGGCAGGGGTGCAGAAAGAAAAGTGAGGACTGCGGTACGCTGCATGAATTCTCAAAACTAAAATGATGAAAAGAAGCAGGATTTGATGCATTTTTAACAATCTTAAAAACAGAATGTAAAATTTGTCCAACTAAGCTGTCTTATACCTGACGCCCAAAAGTGTTGATGCTGCTGTTTTGCACATTATAATATATTAGTTATTTATTATTATTATTTTTTACTGTAAACAGGTAATTTTAGTTTTAGTAACAAAGCACATTTACTTGAGTCCTGTGTTTAATATGTCTTTTTTCAGAACTTTTACTCTGCAAAGTTTGGACTCAGCTAGAACAGTTAAACTGGTAAACATGATAAAAAACTATTTACTATTAGAGGCTGTTATTTTTACTTTTAAATCCTTCAGTACAAATAATGTATCAAATAATTTAAGTGATATTTATGTACGTCTACATATGAGTCAAAGAGACTAAATGTGACTGAATTATAACAAACGTAGCATAAAGAGCCGTTTGGGAACCCAAAGATCCGGCTCTCTAAAACGAGCTGAAATTCCCATCAGTAATAACTGACCTGCTGCTGACAGGTGACGGGGAGGTCATCCCACGTGACGGACGGGCCGTAGCTGCAGGGACCTGCATGTGTGCGGTTCAGCTCTTCTTCACCGCGGCTGATAAATCAGGCAATTTTTCCCCCAAATAATTCCTTCATTTGAAATGGGACTGGAATAATAACCGTTCACTAATATTGTTTTATGTTTGTTTGATCCCAGTGTGTGTCTCATAATCCACATATCCGAGGCTTTTGTGTCGAGCATTTTGTCTCTTTCTGATTAACAACTTAGCACATTAAAGCAAGGAGGAGTAAAATCATTTTCGCAACATAAAAATGTTGTCGATTGAGCTCAGAAAAGCAATTTAGCAGGTTTCACCCCACAGTAATTTCACCCATGTTCTGTTTTAATGGCTTTGTTTTGCAAAATAAAAAATAAAAAGCTCACGAGAGTCAGAACGCTGGAGAGGAGTTCATAAATTGAATTTTAAATTTAGCAGTTGAATTACTATTGTCTCCCGTGCCTCCTCCCCATCCTCCGCTGAATGGCGTGCCCAGATGAACAAAAGTGAAAAACACATTTGAAGAAAATAAAAAACAATTTCTGTGTATTCCCTCCAGTTTTTTATCTGCTGTCCCTCCTGGCACAAACACCATTCACTCCGTGTCATTTTCATAATTTTTTCCTAAGTACAGTCATTTCTCTCAGGGAAGGGAAAAAAATAACGTTTCAATTTGTCAAGAATGGTGGTGGTTTTTCTGCGCCGGGTGGTGTGAGGGAAATCGTGGGCATATCTGTAGGAAAAGGCTGCAGTGGGCTGAAATCTCATTTAGTGGAACCTGTCATGAGAGCAGATTTGAGGCTCCGTTTGGGGAGCTGGAAAATGCTCTTTTTTTTTTTCTGTGGTGTGGATAAAGCATGAGTGGAAGGTGGACCGAGGTATCAGATATAATTTGATTGTGGCTGTTTAATTTAAGATCTCAGAATCTGTCCCAGTATTCCTCATATGAGGGCCTACATCTGTTGACATATTCACACCGTGGGGACGTGTCTTCCTTACGGGGACATAAGCAAGTCCCCATGATAGAACCAATGCTTCCATACGCCTGGTCTACATTCTTCTCATTAATATCACTTCTTGACTATTTTTCTGAGTTTCTTTTTCATAAATTCACCTTTGCTACTTTTTTATACAGTTGGCAATTTTTTCCTCTTAATTTCCCACGTTTTTTGTTAAAATTTCCCCCTTTTTTCTTTTAAATTTGCTTCTTTTTTCCTGTAATGTTGCTACTTTATCTTTTCTTTTTACTATTTTCTTGTAAATTTGAAGCTTTTTGTAAATTTTCCACCTTTTCCCCATTAGTTTTCCTCTTGTCTCATATTTTTGCTTTTTTTGGTAAAATTTGCCCATTTTTTTCTTGTAAATTTGCTTCTTTTTTCCTGTAAAGATGCTGCTTTTTCTCTCTCATTAAAAAAAAAATCTTGGAAATTTGACTCTTTTTGTAAATTTGGCATATTTTTTTTTCTCAAAATTTGCCATTTTTTCTTGTAAATTTGCCACTTTTTCCTCGTTTTTTTTCTTATAAATTGTCACATTTAAAAATTTTTGTTTTTAACCTTTCAGTGGCTCTAATATGCCTTAGTAGAGTAGGGCTGGGCACTTAATCAGATTTTAATTGCAGTTTTGATTTTAGGCTCCAGTGATTAGCAAATCAGGATAATTAAAATTAAAGGATAGTTTTTGCTATAAAGCTCTCAGTTTTTGGTCTTATAAATTAAGCACACCTCTTTCCTTTATCGCAGGGCCCTGCACTCAGGAGCATCCATCCATCCATACATCCATCCATTTTCTGAACCACTTATCCATTTCGGGGTCATGGGGGTACCTGAGCCTGTCCCAGGGCCAACACATCTTCCCATATTTTTTCGGGAGCTGACTTGTTTGCTGGATCTTTTCTGATCTTTGTGTGGTTAATCCCTATGATCTGAAGAACATCTAATAACAGTTTGTGGTTATGGGGCCAAAGGTCAAGGTCATACAAAGAACATGAATGAAATTCATGCTGCTGTCATAGGAGCTTGCTGGGCTGCTGGATCCTGGCCAGATTTGTATCCTAAAATTCTATGATGGGTAGAAAAACTGCTAATATTTTTGGTATTGGGGTCAAAGACATGTTGGCTGAGCTCTAGACATTTCATTTATGCAGTTTTCCTGTTTGAAAAATATAAATAAATGTGAAGAAAATGCTTTTAGGTCAGCAACATGATGTTTAGCTTAATGCCTAACTGTGTTAAATAAAGGAGGTCACAGTATTGATGAAAACGATCATGATTTATGCTACAATCGAGCAGCCTTAGGTAAGAGTGCAAGTCAGTGTAAGGTCCTCTGAAGGCATGCATACAGGTGTGTGTGTGTGTGTGTGTGTGTTTAATCACATGTCCACTCCTCCACTCCTGAAACCTGGGAGGTGGGTTTCTGTGTTCAGTACCTTTCTAAGTGCAGAGTTTAATGTTTTGTGTGTGTGTGTGTGTGCACACTTGTGAGGGGATTTATTTGTGTTGCGCTCAGCATTTTCGGCAAACGGAGGACCTCTTGAGATGGGTTGGTGAACTGGATGGATTGTGTGTGTGTGTGTGTGTGTGTGTGTGTGTCCTATATCACGAGTGGCACAGTGCCCTGGATTTTTCAGAAGCTCGAGCACCTTTCACTGCAGATATTACTTGGCGCTGTGTGTGTGTGTGTGTGTCTGGCTCGTGGTGTGTTGTGGGTGCGCTAACATTTGAGCGGGTCACGCGCTGCCCTCCGCTCTGGCGAAAATGGCGTTATTAGAAACATATGACCGGCATCAAAAAATCCTCACAGCCAATCTGCCCTTTGATGCTGCGACTCAGTTCTGATGCTCTGAAGAACCGACTCTGCTTCGGCTGTAGTCTGACTCAGTCGTGCTCTTTATTGTCTCTTTGAGCAATAAGAAGAAAAGGCATATCATGCAACAATTTCAAGTTTTTGCTCTTAAAGCCTCCATCAGTCAGTTACAGAAATGATTTTTCTATCAGGAGCGTTTTAAAACCGGCTTTACTCACAACGGCCCACAACTTTAATTCTCCCCTAATGTTCTTTATTCTAATGCTGGCAATCATTTTGTCAGATTAGATTTCTTCTGCTGGTTAAATGTTTCATTTTAGATCCTTTCTGTGCACTCGGTGACTTTAGTCTCCCTCACACAGGGGAACGATTCACTTAGTAGATTCATGCATGAAGAAGTAAAGAGCGGCAAGTCGCCGCAATTCATGATTAAACTACAAACCCCGTTTTCTGAAAAGCTGGGATATTTTCCAAAATGTACTAAAAACAAAAATGTGAGACGTGTTCATTCAAGCACAAAGAAAAGATTGTCAGTATTGTGTAAATCAAACGTAGAAACTGACGGCTGCAGCGCTCAACAAAAGTTGGGACAGACGTGTTTTAATAGCAATTTTCAGTCATTGTGGAACTGAAGACGCTGATTGTTGTAGTTTATCAATCATTGTCCACAGGAGATGGATCTGAACCGGCAGCAGGACGGTCAAACTCACAGCCTGAGCAGAGACGTGGCCTGGAAGGCAGCACGTGTCTCTAAAATCCTAATATATGCCTCAGCGTCAGCGGCGGCTTCACATGCATGCAGCGCAGCCACGCCGTGGGCGCTGACGCACCCCGTACCGTCACAGATGCTGGAGTTGCACCTTTTACTGATAGCAGTGTAGATGGTCGTCATCTTTGGCAGCGTTCCTGCAGAGTTGATGTATGGCTTCGTCTTTGCACGATACAGTTTCAGGTTGCATTTCTGGATGCAGCAACGAGACTGCATCAACTGCAGGGCTAACAGGATACCACGAGTTTAGCAGCCGGTATCACATGATTCTTTATCATAAATTCAATGCAGCAAGTTAAAAATAATCAAAAAAGTTGATCCCATGTACAGGTACATCTCAAAAAATTAGATTATCATGAAAAAGTTCAATATTTTTATCATTTCAGAAAGTG
Organism: Etroplus canarensis; assembly: GCA_015106775.1. Taxonomy (NCBI): domain Eukaryota; kingdom Metazoa; phylum Chordata; class Actinopteri; order Cichliformes; family Cichlidae; genus Etroplus; species Etroplus canarensis. The sequence continues at coordinate 10,556 of VUQH01014168.1, forward strand.
AAACCCATATATTATATAGATTAATTACAGTGAAATATTTCAAGCCTTTATTTCTTGAAATTTTGATGATTATGGTTTACAGATCATGAAAACCCAAAACTCAGTGTCTCAGAAAATTAGAATATTACATAAGATCAATAAAAAAGGATATTTTAACAGAAATGTCAGGCTTCATTTCTGTGCACACAGTGCTTGGTTGGACCTCCTGGTGCATGAATTACTGCATCAGTGCAGCGTGGCGTGGAGGCAGTCAGCCTGTGGCGCTGCTCAGGTGGAATGGAAGCCCAGGTTACTTTGACAGCGGCCTTCAGGTCATCTGCATTGTTGGGTCTGATGTCTCTCATCTTCCTCTTGACAATACTCCATAGAGCCTCTGTGGGGTTCAGGTCAGGCGAGTTTGCTGGCCAATCAAGCACAGTAACACCATGGTCACTGATCCAGCTTTGGGTACTTTAGGCAGTTCAGTCCAGTTCTTTTTGTCCACAGTCCAGGTAAGACACTTCTGACGTTGTCTCTGGTTCAGGAGTGGCTTGACACGAATGTGACATTTGTAGCCCATGTCTAGGATTGGTCTGTGCGTAGTGACTCTGGACGCTCTGACTCCAGCCTCAGTCCACTCCCTGTGAAGCTCCCCCAAATCCTTGAATGGATTTTTCCTGACAGTCCTCTCCAGGCTGTGGTTCTCCCTCTGCTGGTCACCTTTTCCTACCACACTTTTTCCTTCCACTCAACTTTCCGTGAATCTGCTTGGATACAGCACTCTGTGAACAACCAGCTGCTTTACCAATCGCCTTTTGTGTCTTACCCTCCTGGTGGAGGGTGTCTATGACTGTCTGCTGGACATCTGTCCAATCAGCAGTCCTCCCCATGATTGTGTCTCCTACTGACCCAGACTGAGAGACCATTTAAAGGCTCAGGAAACCTTTGCAGGTGTTTTTAGGTAATCAGCTGATTAAGGTGTGACATCATGTCTTTCAATATTGAAATTTTTCACAATATTCTAATTTTCTGAGACACTGAATTTTGGGTTTTCATTATCTGTAAGTTATAATCATTAAAATTTAAAGAAATCAAGGCTTGAAATATGTCACTGTGTTTAATGAATCTACATAATATACGGGTGTCACTTTCTGAAATGAGTTATGATATTTATATTGTAATTTTTTGAGATGTACCTGTAACTCTTTTATTAAAATTATCTAGATATTAATAAAAATGTTTTTGTGTAAATGTGTCAGTGTTGCTGAGAGTCCTGTGAATGGATCGTTTTTCATGGCTTTTGGCTCTTTTGTCACCGTAAGCGTAACATAAGTTACACGGTGTTAAACGTTTAAGCTCGTGGAGCTGATTTCACCGCAGCAATGCTGTCTCAAACTAAATGGTAATTTCAGGAGAACATGAGAAGGTTAATACTTTGGACGTTATTACTAAGAAACTGTGAATTCTTCGCACAGATCTGGATGCTGACGTCTTATAGGTGCTTCTCTAAAGCGGTAATATTTCCTTCCTGGGTCTAAAAAGCAGGACAGCACGCTGACATATTATCTTCTCTCCTTGGTCATCTGCCTCAAACACGAAGTCCTTCCGGTACCCGACTCCTGGCTGCCTTTCTTGGGGTGGGGGTATCTTGGCAGCTGCGCCGTCTTCCACATGTGGATTTGGCTGAGCCGTCAATAGTTTGGGGGTGGCCGTGGCTCAGTCTGTTGGGAGACTTAACTGGAAACCAGAAGGCTGCTGAGGACCACTGGCTGAAGACCCACCTGGACCTGGACCTGGAGGCCAACTCAAGACTCCATTCTGGACCCATATATATGGAGGCCGGGGAGGTTTTGGTTCACCAAAGCACTGGACCCCCATGTTTGCTGTCCTTGGAGCCTGTGATGGGCAGCCTTTTGTATATTAGTGAGTCATAATTTCCCCATAAGGGATCAATAAGATCTACATCTTCTTCTTCTCTTCCTGTGTTCGTGGGCATCCTTCTTCTTCAGCATGTAAGGATAGACCACAACGCTTGTATGTTGTATTTGTCACAGCTGTATGACCGAGGGCTTGAAAATCACACGGCTTCTTCAGACTTTGCTCTTTATGTTCTGAGACGTCTCTGAATTTTCTGAATCTTTCTGCAACATTTTGCAACTGTAGATGTTTAAAGACATCTCAGTGCAAGACCTCTGCAGTCGTGCATGGACAAATGTTCCTGTCTCTTATGAATTTAGGCACAAAGGGGTTTCCTGAGCCTTTGATGGATGCTCCTTTTATACCCAGTCATGACACCTCGCCTGCTCCCAGTCACCCCGCTTAATGTGGCGCCTTCCAAAGTCGAAATCCAGAACACAGTTCAGTCTTATCGGTCTCTTCGTTGAGAGTGTTGCAGCCATGGAATTTTACATTGGTGCATATTTTAAAAATGCAATGAAGTTGGTCAGTAAAACTACTGGAACTCTTGTCAGTAACATTGTTTTGGAAAATATCCCACCTGAAATTAGAATTCTGGTTATAACCCCCTGTCCTCACACAGAAATACCTTTCAGAGCACGTATCTCCCACTCTCTCACTACCCAAACCCTCTCTTTTATCACTCCGTGAAGAAGTCCAGACTGCTCCACACACACACACGCCTCGGTTGGCTCAACCACTTTAAAGCTCGAGTGCCGTAACTGTCCACGTAACCGGCTGAATAAAGTGCTCCCATCCCCTGACATGTCTTCTTGATATTAGCCTGGCAATATGAGGCAGCGGCAATTTCTCCTCCACGCTAGACGAGGTGATATTGAGTTGGGGAGAAGGGAGGGAACTGAGGAGGGAGTCGGTGGAGGAGAAAGAAGAGGGGAGGGGGGGTTAGTTGGAAATGAGAGAGAAGTGTGTGTGTGTGTGTGTGTGTGTGTGTGTGTGTGTGTGAGGAACAGTGGGAACAAAATGTC
>VUQH01014175.1:2790-26125 GCA_015106775.1 Etroplus canarensis
GTGTGAGGCATTGAGCCTTAGGCGTACACACATGCACACACACACACTGTCTGTCACCTTCACATGTGCATACACTCTCAATTAGCCGGCAAGCTCGTCAGACTGTGTTTGCAAATGTGGTTCCATTTAATTGCAGGTCTGTCTGGGGCTCAATGAGACATAACAATAATAGCATGAACAGACCCTCTGTCTGTCTCTCCCCTTGTCATTCTTCTCTCAAAACAACCTCTCTTATCTTGGCCAGGCATACTCACATGGATACAGCTACATACTGAGCAGACAACTCTTGATACCTTTGAGACCTTTGAAAGTAATGGTTTGCTCCCCTGCTTGTCACTTCTGGGGGAAAAGTGAAAGAGTCAGAGGAGCCAGCATACCAAGGAACAAAGACATAGATGATACAAACAAGCAAACAAAAAAAGGCGGCTCAACAAAATATGAAAGTGTCATTTTAAAAATACTAACACACAAACACAAACAAACCCAGGCGTGTCTGAAATTACAGCCACACTCAGATGTTTTAATGTTATTACTGTGGAAGCAAATGCAAAATGGAAGGCTGAAGATATTTTGTTGACCGTTATAAGAAACTAAATATCAGTGGAAAAAAACCCATTACCTAGGTAATGGTGAAGTTTAAATATAACTACTTTATAATTATTAATAAATGTTTACTTTGAAGACGATGTGTCTTAGTGCAAACCCTCTAAATCCTCTACATTTAAAAGTCCGGTAGCTTTAAAAAACATCCCATAATAATAACAATAATAATAATAAAAAATGCACATTCAAATTCTCAAATGCATCTTTTTTGTGTGTAAATATTCATGTCAAGTCAAAACTGTAGGTATTCAACTGGACTTTTGAATTAAAACTGCCTGACTCCCTGAAGTCAAATTAAATAAAAAAAAATCTTTGTTGCTGTTTTGTTTTTTATCTTAAAATGTTCAGCTAATATTGATACCATGGGTCTCCAATACACTCACCTTTCTTTTGAAATAACGTGTATGAGTTTTATCATTTTAGCAGGTTTTTCTGTTCCAGTTTTGGTTAAATATCTCCTTTAGCTAAAATATTTGGCTGTCTATGAATTCAAGTTAATTTATGTTTTTTCTTGGCTACCATACATACTTAATGTCTCTGTATAAACATGAGTATTTGAAATTGCCTTTGTGATTTACTCTGTCAAATATCTTTTCAGTATTTTTTTTCTAAAACCACTCAGCCCTGCAGTAAAAATGCTTTGTCCTAACCTGTGTATATGACTCCTTGTCTGAGTATGTCCTCATAGCTGTTTTGTGCATCAGCACATGCTAGATTTCTTGCTAGATGCACCACAGAACAGCAGAGGAAATCACTCCTGCCTGTGGCCATCAAACTTTAAAACTCCTTTCTTTAACACCTGGACTGTTTTATATCATCATATCATGTATATATTGTATATGTGGTATACTGCATTGTTGAACTCTGGACTACTTATGCTACATACTGTACTTCCTTGCATATAGGGTTTATATATTTTTATCTTCATATTTTCTGAGGTTCATATAGTTTAGTGTTCTGAGGAATAATCAGAATCAGAGTCCTTTATGAATCCTAAGAGAGAAATTGTTTATATTACAGAATTACAGACACTACATTAAATATATATGTGTGTGTGTGTGTGTGTGTGTGTGTGTGTGTAGGATCTGATTCTGATTATCCCTCAGAAAACAAAACTTTTATTTTCTTGCTCCATTCAGATAAGTTCGGTGTGGCCAGGTACCTCTTTCAGGGTCAGTGTCGGGATGTCTGTCCAGAGGGGTTCTTCCACTCTGAAGGGAGGCAGTGTGAGCCCTGTCCTGCACACTGCATCGTCTGTACTGCAACAGACTACTGCCTCCAATGCAGCCCAGGACACAAGCTCAGAGGTGGCCACTGCATCCCACTGCAGTGCAGCACAGGTGAGATAAGCTGGTAGAGACAGAAAAAAAACAAATTGTTACATTGCTGCTGTCCATATGAAATACATATTTTGTTAATTATCCAACGGCAATGCTGAATTTCTTCACAGTTTACCATGCTGCTCATTGTTGTACATAGAAAATGTGCATTAGTGATGAATTTGTAATCTATCTTTTACTGTTGTAAAAAACAAGTTTCAGAAGGATTTTACAGTCACGTGGCTTCACAGGAGTCTATGCACAGATCCCCATTTCTAAAGAAAATGTTAATATTCAAATATTCTCACTAAATAAACCGACAGAACTTCAACCAGACTTGATTAGAAACCGTTTGAGGGGAGGGATTTGTAGCCACCACTGATTAGAGTCATATTTCCCAAAAAATCAGGGTACTTTTAAAGATTCTGAAGCTTCAATAATATTTTTGCATGTCCTTGAGGTGATCCAGGTTAATTGAGCATAGCATTATTTTAAGCACTCCACAGTTTCCACGTCAGCTGATGACTTGGCTGTTGTGGGTTAGCTCTATGTATCTAATTGGAAAATCACAAATATGGGATGCTATTGAGACTGCTTTAGCTTGCCCACTCTTGCTGCATATCTGCAAGCTGTTTTGCAACCCCCTCCTTTTAATGCTGTGTCTGACTTGATCAGTGTCACATCAGAGACCACCTCTGATCATAAGGGAGTCTAACTGTTGTTCTCCCTGCCTGTAGATGGAAATGACTTTTGTGGTCCTGACTGAAGTATAACAATGATAGATGGTATTGAAACTTCATTTAGCGATGGAACTAACGCTTTAGCTAAAAATATTTTTAAGTTTAAAAAGACGATACCCTAATACAGTCAGACTTGTCTTAACTGAGTTGATCTGTTGGTCTGCATAGAGTCGATGTGTGCTTCTGCTTTCTGTTCCTTATCTGCTCAACTCAAGAACATTTGCCAAATGTGTTCTTATGCTTGGAAACAAAATTGAGGAAGATGAACTCACTGCACTTTATCTCATCGTATGAGATCAAATGTGAACGCCAGAGGAGAAAGTATTGAGAAAGAGCTGAAATTTCTGAGTGAGATGTTATATTTTTTGAGATACGGTATTTGAGATAAGGAGGAGAGTGGAGTTAGGCACTTAAAATTTCACAACAGTGAATGTGAAACAAAGGAATTCTGACAGTTTGTACGTCAGGAGATAAAGTGAGCAGGAGAATAAGACAGATTGTAGCAGGCAAGTTTCTACAGGCCTCAGAGGCAGGTTGAAATAAGTGGTGGGACATTACCAGTTGCGCTTACTTGACCAGCTCATTGTGAATTTGTCACTCTTCTCTTCTCTTCTCTTCTCTTCTCTTCTCTTCTCTTCTCTTCTCTTCTCAATTATACAGGAAAAATGCAGTAATATCATTGCTGAATATGACTGGTTTAATGTTAATGTATGAAACAGTTTGTCATGTACGTATTTGTTGTGTGTATTATATTCCATTTAAAATGATCATCACTCTTGTTGTGATAAACAAAACGTGCAGGCATAAAAGTAGTTTTTCTCTTCTACTGAACCTTATTTTAATGATTTAGTCAGTATTATTATATTATATTGACTCTTACACTTTTCAGAAACCAGACTAGTATTTTTAAACTGTCCTTTTCCTGATTCTCATCTCTTATATTTGACTTAACTGCTTTCTTTTTATATATTTTAATTCAACTGCATCCATTGTGTTGATCAGGTGAGGTCTCAGATACAGAGTGTGAGGAGTGCCTCCCTTGTGATGATGGCTGTGCACAATGCAAACGCAGTAAGCAGACATCTTTTTCTTTCTATCCTCTGATCGTCTCACCTTATTCAAAGACAACCTAGATAAACAAAAACCAGGTGCTCTATAACTTAAGAGTAGAGGCAGAAGCAGTCACAGGGCACAGCTCAAAATCATGACTTAAAAACATCAATTAGTTCAACATGTACCGCTCAATATTTAATGTTTTCACAGTTAAAGCTTTTAATCATTGAAGTTCTGAGACGTGAGATAAAGCACAAACACGAAATCTATTGAAGAGGGATGCTCATTGAATGTGTTTGAAGGTATAGTTGTGAGGTGGTGCAGCTGCATTCAACGATGTTCCCACTGATTTTTGTTGCACCCCACGCTTTGCTGTAGGCTCTCCATTACTGCAGATACATAAATTTGCTTAAAAGAGCCCCGACAACTGAGTTAAGTTTTTAAAAAGTAAGGCGTTCTGAAATTAGTGAGCATTTTTCCACACACTGTGAAAACCATATAGAATGAGGGATCTCCATATCACGTTCCTTGTGCGCTCACATTATCAGTTCAAGTGACGAGAAGATGAAAGGACTGAGAGGCCATTAACAAAACACCACTGAAAGTTGTTATTGAACTAGTTTGAGGTGGAGGCTGACTGTTATTATCTCATTTTGCACTCTTGATGAAATATGCTTTTTTTTTCAATTTTGCTCCTGCCATGGTCTTCCTGCCACCCACCCAGTCTTAGCATTCACAATTCTGCAAGCTAAACAAGTTCGTCAGTATATTAGAGATTTGAGATGATTGGCTCTGTGACAAGATGCCACAGACCAAAGTCAGGATGAAACAGTGTTGCTTCTGTGACTGACATCTGATACGTGTATGCTCATGCTTAAACTAGGGGTCATTCTCTCTGTGCCAGCCAATTAAATGCAGTTTGTGTGAACATTTCATGTGTAGAAAAGTGGAGGATTTTTGACTTTTGGCTGGTCTTAACTCTTCTGTTGGGTTGGGTGCAAAGTAATAAGACTTAAATCCTAATTAGGAATAGATGTGATATATGTGAGGGTTAAATCATGCACTATTATGTATTAATAAGAAAGTAATTCCTAACCGCTAGGTGTTGGATTTACTTTTGTTTTCTTTGTTTTTTTATTTGCCTGTGAGATTAAGATTAGGCTATAAATTATCAAGTGAGGTGTCTGTATGTGTGTGTGTGTGTGTGTGTGTAATGAGCTGTTGGATGAGATCAATCAACTAATTCAATAGCCTGACAGTCTGTGATAAGATGCAGCAGCCGCTTCTTCGTTTTATCTTCACCATCAAATAAATTCAACACATCTTTTTGACTCGTCATCAGCTTTGTGTCCTTTAATCCGCTCAGCATACTGTACTTTGTAATCAGCAGCAAGAGGTTTGAGAATATTTTATAATTGGATTAGACATGCTTTTGGCTCTGTGTAATTTCAGGAATGGCCCTGATGCACATGTCTTGTGTAGCCCAATGATAAAAGCTCTCTTGATCTAATGGAATCTCCAAATGTTATTTTTTACCTGGGATTTAAGCCTTTTATCTTGACCATTTTTAGCACATAGCCCTAGGACTTTTTTCTGTTTTTTGTGTTTCCAACACAACTCTCTCTTTGTCTGTGTCCCATCTTTACTTCCATCAATCATAACATCTCTAGTTGGGTTTTCATGCCATCGGTGACAGCTTATCACCCTTATGATACAAGTGAGAATGCATTAATGCATTTGAATTTCTTTGATATTTATTTTTGGAATAGCAGCTACTATTGACCCTTCTTGTCCTTTATAAAAGCAGTAATACTAGGCCAAACCTCTTGCTCAGATACTGTTTGCATGCTTAAGCTCAATGAATTATTTTAATGAATTCAGCTCATTTCTGTGCTTTTCTATCCTTTTAAATGCTTTGATTCTTCCCCTCTTTTTCTGTATTAGCAATATCAAATATTCAAGCATGCTCTCGGTTTCTCGCACTAAACTGAACTTATTCATTTTCACTCTTGAGAGTGTTTAACTTTGGCCTAAACTTTAAAGGGTGATTATGCTTGCATAATATGTTGCTTGTGGGTGCCTGCATACTGTAAATGTTTGAGTGCCTCAACATTCCACAAGTGAATAGTCCAGGATGTGTATACAGGTTTTAAATTCTGTTGAAATCCCCCCTCCCCTGGCATGCACAGTTAATATTTATGCGGGCGCTGTTTTCTCTCTCACATAGACGCAGCCTGCAGGCATGATTTCCGACTCCTCACTTGCTGTCTCTTCTTCTGTACCTCTGTCCCTCCCACCTCTCCTTTCAGTCTCTCTCTGTATGAGTAATTGCTTTCACAGGTAGTGGCTTGTCGACTGCATTGAAGTGCAAACCAGTGCAGTGCTAAGTTGTGGCTGCTGGAAAGAGTGAGAGGAAAAGGGTGTGGGGGGTCGATGGAGGCCTTTCTGGAGAGGATGAAGGTCCCAAGGGAAAGTCTGTAGTTTTTTTTTTTAAACCTCCTGTTCTCTCTGTCTTTGGAGATGTTTTGACATCGTTGGACTAAGGGATGACAGCGTGACTCTTCCACTGTTACCAGTTGGATGGTTTTGACTGACAGCAGGAATTAATTAGTTTGCAAGAAAATGACTTTCCTCCTTTGTCATGTGTACAAAAACAGTCACACACTCACCTGAATTACTTAATAATACCCCTGCCATATGTTCCCTGATCTAAAAAAAAAAATAAAAAATGGAAAAATAATAAATAAATATCATAACCTGTCACTCACATTATGCTCGAGTTTCTGTTATGTAAAAGTACACCTGCAGTGCAAGCTTAACAAACAGCAGAGAAAATCACACACACACACACACACACACACAACAGCAGCAGCAGCACTTCTTTAAGACAAGAGAAACTAACCAAAATGACCACAGATACTCGTTGACCTTTTACATGTTTACTTGTAAAAGATGGGGTTAGATTTCTTTCTTGGTTCAAAACTGATCACACTCAGCTTTTAATTGATCTGCGCATGCCATTCAATTCTATGATGAGCTGAACAGTCAATGTGTGTTGTCAGAGTGCCTCCTGCTGCTGTTAAATGAAACTGCACTCAGAATGTCACAATGGGGCGACTGCTTCTGCCTCACTTCACATGTTTAGAATACTACATTGTATTTAAATGAGATTTGGAAAAAAGCTTCAAAAATTAATTCTAAGGCAGGTCAGAGCTAGGTCATGAAATCTAGAATTCACACCTGCTAGTAATGACTTTGTTTGATTTCTGCTCTTCACCACAGGTGATTCAGGAGATCAGGGGCCAGAAACTGTTTGCCTCCAGTGTGAAGATGGTTACTACCAGTAAGTCTCCTCAGATCAATGTGCCTCTGAGGCACAGCTGCATTGTCCTACAGTATGTCCCCATATTGAAACAGCTCTTTCTGTCTGCCAGATTAGGAACCGAGTGCCATCAGTCATGTCCAGATCGGACCTACAGGGTGAATGACATCATGATGTGTGCTCCATGTGACGACAAACAATGTGTGATCTGTGACCAGTCCCAGTGCTACTGGTGTGAAAAGGGATTATATGTCTCCGGTAATATTTGAAACGTTTACAGTACAATTTCTACTGAGGAAAAAATGTGTAACTTAGCATCCTTTAGATTTGATAGACAAGGTGAGGAACTGAACCCTAAGTATCTGATGCTAAGCCAGAAATAATGGCTTCACATTTCTGTTTTAAGAATCCAATTGTTCCACTTTTTAGGGAAAACAGTTCACATCTGATCTTGACATAAAATACTATATTTTAGTGAATATTATACTAATTATACTATTACACTTTTCAAATGTTGTTGAGAAATGGTGAACATTACAGGAAAAACTTAAAAGTTGTTGGCTTTTGTGGCCATAAATGGCAAAAAAAAAAATCTTAAACTTTATTGGTATCGAGGTTATATCTATTACACACTCTAGACAAGAAAAATTTGTGAAACTCTTTTCACAAATGTTTATAATCACATGTGAGGCTAGCCAGCCTAAACTGGGTGAAAAACTGAGTCTCTGTAAAGAACTATAATCAATGCAATTCCAGGGGAGAAAGATTGCAAGCATTCACTAAACTTCTCAAACAGTTATGAACATCATATTTATTGATGTCATTCAATAAACAACCAATAACATGAGATCTATGCTTCCTGTCCAGCCAGTATTCCAAATGAGTTAATGTTTACAGTGGAAACTTGTTTCACCTGTGTTGTGATAATGGTCCCTATATTCACATTAACAGCCAGACCAAAGCCAACAAAAGCCCGTGGTTCCAGTTACACATCTAACATTTCTTTAATTAAATATTTCATTTTTGTTTTTCATGTTTGTGTTTAGATGGAAAGTGTGTGGATCACTGTGAGGAAGGCTTCTTTGTGGACGAAGAAAGCCGGGAGTGTGAGGCTTGTCACCGCAACTGTCGTACCTGCCAGGGGCCACAATATGATGACTGTGTCTCTTGTAAGGATGGGTTTATACTGAAGAATGGAGAGTGTTTAGAGAGCAGGCAGCTGGCTTCTTTCCTTGAGAAGCACTTCAGAAACAGTACGGCAAATGTTACATTTTTTTCCAGTACTAAATGTCATTAACATGGGCCACCTCTAACATCCTGTTGCTGATGATGCTGATGATGTTGCTGATGGTTTAGGAATTTAGGAAGGAATTTAATCAACAGAAGCTCGTCTCTACTCATACCAAATGTGGGGCTGATTTTCTGTAACATTATTATAGTAAAACATTGAACCTGAATGAAAATGGTTTAAACTACTGAAGCATGTGTCAGTGGAATTTATGTTTTTTTGTTGTGTACTCAGTAACACATTATTTAGTCTTTTTTTAATGTACTTGCATGAAATTTTAGCAGGAGCCATTCCCCTTCTTACTCTCTCCTTTTTCTGTCACTGTTATGTAATTCCTTTTTTTATGACTTTGTTTCCTTTTGGTCATTAGGTCAGTACAAACGTGAGGCGTGCCACTCCTCCTGTCAGACTTGTCTTGCTGGAGGAAGGGAGAGCTGCAGCAGCTGCATCCCAGGTGAACAGGTTTTGTCTGTATTCTGTGTTAAAGTTCTTCTGAAACTAGACAATGCTTTGTCTTCTTTTGATTAATTAATCATCAACATGTTTGACCACCTCTATAAAAGCAGAAGTTTTGGCAGCTTGCGCATCTGGAGCATTCAGGTGTGAGTTAACTCAGTGCTAAGGAGGAGACACATCAGCAATGATCTTACAGAAGCAAATATTGCTGCCCATCAATCTGGGAAGGGTCATATAGCTTTTTCCAAACGATTTGAAGTCCATCATTCTACAGTGAGAAAAATTTTTCACAAGTATAAAACATCCAAGACAGTTGCCAGTATTCCCAAGAGTGGACATCCCAGCAAAGGTTAGACCGTGCAATGCTTAGAGAAACTGCAAAAACCCAAGAGTTACATCTCAGACTCTCTGTGGAAGGGTTACCAGGAGAAAGCCTCTTCTCTCTCAAAAGAACAGTGATGTAATTGGAACTTTTTTACCTTTAGGGCGTTTTTTGACTGCTCAACATACTTGCGTGCTGCACTGTCCTGATGGTTCCTTCGCCAACACAATATCTGGCCAGTGTGAGGAGTGCTCAGAAGGCTGTGTCAAGTGCCACGATGCCAAACTGTGCCAGCAGTGTCACAGTGGACTTTATATGGATAATGGAGAGTGTGTGGAAGAGTGTCAGAGGTGCTTCTTTAGTTTTTTCATTTCTTGATGAACTCACACAAACATAAAAAATCAGTAATAACTTGTTCTTACTTCTGTGTTCCTTCTCAGAGGGATTCCTAAAGATCAGGAATGTCTGCCATGTGCCTGGGAGTGTAGCTCCTGTGTGGAAAATCCTTTACACTGTTTGAGCTGTGAAAACCCGTTCTTGCTACTGAACAATTCCTGTATGTCCAAATGTCCAGAGGGTTATTATGCCAGTGACACAAAATGCCATCACTGTCCAGCTCACTGTACTGAATGCAATCAGTATGGCCTATGTAAGAGTAAGTATGATGGGTAGAACAGTGGAGGGTGGGGGAATGAAAGATGTGAAGAGGAGCTGTTTTGAAAGGTGACTTGATTTAGAGATGAAGTAGGTCAAAAGACAAAGAATAGATGCAGAACAGAGGTAGACAGGAAATGCAGGGAGCTCCTTGGACTTTGAATAGTTCTATCCATGAAACCTAAATTTAACAGCTTTAGGGGAAAAGGAAGCAAAGACCAGAGGAAAATGACAAAAGGATTAATTACTACAGTAGTATCGCTGTGATATTTAAAAAAGCTATCTTTATGAGTGAAAATCACAGTATACATCTTTGTACTTAACAAATTGAAGAACTAAATGCACAGGATTTCTGTGATTGTGTTTGTAGTGATTATCATCAAGGTTAAACAGAAATAAGCTTCTTGGTTGTTTCATATTATAGAAGAAGAACAAGCCAGTAACAGAAATAAAAAGTGAGGGCTGATTTGGAGAATGAAAAGGAGACTAAGAAAGTGAAATAACAGCAAAGAGTTGAATACTTTACGTTTTGATAAATCCCATGTGTATGTGGCTGGGCTGCATTACTAAGTTTTATTTTATTTTTAAAGTAAAACCAAAAGGGACTCAAACAAAATGTGACTAGCAGCTTTTTTTTTAAAATAAGTCTCATAAATTCAACTTTTGTCAACAGTCAGTTTTCAGTCCCCATTTATAAAAGAACAAAAAAACCCCACTGATTTGCCATCTCTTTTTCCCTCACAGACTGTGAGGTTTACTACTTTCTCCATGACGATCAGTGTGTGAATGATTGTCCTGATGGCTACTTCTCCAGTGTGAACCAGCAGGAGTGTGTGCGCTGTCATGAGGATTGTGCCTCATGTGATGGACCGGAATTTGATGACTGTATTGTGTGTCGCAACTCCGAACATGTACATTACAGTGGAGAGTGTCTTTCTGCGTGTCCCAGCCAAACTTATTATGATAAGACTACCAATGAATGCAAAGGTAGGAAAGATGTAAATTTAATATGATCATGCATTAAAATTTAAATATGTGTAATTACAGGAAATTTACCTCAGTTTTTACTTGACTGTGGCAAATGACTTCTTATTTCCCTTAGATTGTGACAGTTCATGTCTGACCTGTGAAGGCCATGAGCCTTCATCCTGCCTCAGCTGTGATACCAACAAGCATTTAGATGCCACAGGACACTGCACTTGGTACAGTCGGTGCTCTTCAAGCTCATACATGGACCAGAGTGGGGCATGTCAGCTTTGTCATGGACTGTGCCATACTTGTTATGGGCCAGGCAAAGACCACTGCCTCAGCTGCAACGAGCCACGCTTCCTACTAAGTAAGGGGTTGATATTAAAAAGATATGACTAATAAGCTTTCAGGTATGTTTCTCATCTGAAATGTTGATGTTTTGTCTGTGTCAAACAGACAGCACATGTGTGCAGGAGTGTCCTGAGGGATACTACACTGTGAGTAAAGATGAACGTGAATGTGGGCGCTGCCACTTCAGCTGCAAGACGTGTGATGGCCATCACAGTGTGCAGTGTGTTATCTGCAAACCTGGATACTTCAAGCAGGGAAACACCTGTGTTCAAACCTGTTCAGAAGGGTTAGAATAATGCACATACAATTATACACTGCTCAAAAAAATTTAAAAAGCACTTTGAAAACATATCAGATCTTAATGGAAAAAATCATGCTGAATGCCTATACTGATATGGACTGGGGAATGTGTTAGGAATAAAAGGATGTCATATAGTTTGATGGAAATGAAAATTATCAGCCTACAGAGGGCTGAATTCAAAGACACCCCAAAAATCAAAGTGATAAAATGATGCAGCAGGCTGGTCCATTTTGCCGATATTTCATTGCAGCAACTTAAAATGGTACTCAGTAGTTTGTGTGCATGCCTGACAACATCGGGACATGCTCCTAATGAGACAATGGATGGTGTCCTGGGGGATCTCCTCCCAGATCTGGACCAGGGCATCACTAAGCTCCTGGACAGTCTGAGGTGCAATTTGGTGGTGCCGAGTGGATCGAAACATGTCAGAGGTGTTCTGTTGGATTTAGGTCAGGAAAGCATGGGGGGCACTCAATGGTATCAATTCCTTCATCTTCCTGGAACTGCCTGCATACTCTCACCTCAAGAGGCCAGGCATTGTTGTGCACAAGGAGGAACCCAGGACCCACTGCACCAGTGTAGGGTCTGACAATAGGTCCAAGAATTTCATCCCAATGCCAAATGGCAGTGAGGGTGCTGTTGCCTAGCTTGTAGACCATTACTGACCCAACACTAAACTGGTCGTACTAAACAATGTTGCAGGCAGCATGATGTTCTCCGTGGCTTCTATAGACCCTTTCATGTCTGTCATGTGTTCAGGGTGAACCTGCTCCCATCTGTGCAAAGCACAGGGTGCCGGTAGTGGACCTGCCAATTCTGGTATTCTATGGCAAATGCCAATTGAGCTCCATGGTGCAGGGCACTAAGCACAGGGCCCACCAGAGGATGTTGGGCCCTCATGCCACCCTCATGAAGTCTATTTCTGAAGGTTTGGTCAGAGACATTCATACCAGTGGCCTCTTGGAGGTCATTTTGTAGGCCTCTGGCAGTGCTCATCCTGTTTCTCCTTGCACAATGGAGAAGATACCAGTCCTGCTAATGGGTTAACAACCTTCTACAGCCCTGTCCAGCTCTCCTAGAGAAACTGTCTGTCTCCTGGAATCTCCTCCATGCTCTTGTGCTGGGAGACACAATAAACCTTCTGGCAATGTCACATATATTGATGTGCCGTCCTGGAGTTGGACTGCCACTGGAAAACTCTGTAGGGTCCAGGTATCACCTCCATGATACCAGTAGTGACACTGACTCTAGCCAAATGCAAAACTAGAGAAAAAACAATTAGAAAAGATAAAGAGGAAAAAAATGTCATTCCTGTTTTGGGGGTCATCTCATTGTTGTCCCTCTAGTGCACCTGTTGTTGATTTTATTAACACCAAAGCACCTGAAAGTGATTAACAACTTCCTCCTACTTAACTGACCAGATCAGTATCCCAGAAATTTGATGATATACTCAGATTAAAAAAGTGTTCTTTTAATTTTTTGAGCCCTGTACATCAAAACATAGTAGTTTCATACTCTTTTTTTTTTTTTTTTAAAAAAAACATCATCAACTAAATGGATAATCTCTCTGCTTTTCAGGCACTTTGGGAACACGAAAACCATGGTTTGTGAGCGCTGTGACCCCTCCTGCAGCCAGTGTTGGGGTAGTGGTAACAGAAACTGTCTAAGCTGTAGGGAGGGATATGTCTACATGAAGCAGTGGGGACAATGCCTGCAGAGCTGCCCTACAGGCTACTACAAAGTCATTCATTCCATGACCTGTCAAAAGTGCCATCCTACCTGCAAAACCTGCAGCAGTAAGGAACACCTGACATGCCTTGCTATTGATTTCCTGCTGCACTGCTCATTTTTATGCCAAATCAGAAGGGTAACTACATTTCTGCAGCAGAGTATTTTTCCATTAAACTGTTTCAAGGATGAGTGGCACGTATTATTTTGGGAACAGTCACCTTATATTCCCAAAAAGGTGCATCTTTGTACACTTGATATTCTATGATATGTTTTTTTCTGCCAGGCTTTTCATCTGTGCTTCCTTTTGTGTGATAACTCTCTCTGGCAGGAGCAGGTGCTGTATTCTGTCAGTCCTGTTATGACGGTTACAAGTTACTGAATACCATCTGTGACCCCTTGTGTTCCATAGGCTACTATGGTGTTTCAGAGGTGACACATCACTTGTGTGCTTCTCCCATTACAAACTGTTTTGTGTGTATTCCTTTATCTATTCACATTTGCCATATGAAAGAGCTAGAGCAGCAACTTGGCAAAACTGCTCTGTGTGTGTAGATCTGTGTGAACATAGGCACTCAGTCTTCTATATTCCTTTCATATGCTCCAGGACTCCAAGTCAGAGAACGATAAACCAACATGCAAAGCATGTCACCCGTCCTGCGTGGGCTGCCGAGGTCCCAGCATGTGGAACTGCACCATGTGCCATGCAGACCGGATCTTATCTGATGATGGTCGCTGCTTGAGCTGCTGTGGAACTGAGATACACCACAAAGATAAACAAATACCCAGGGAGTGCTGTGACTGCAAGTCATCCCAATGTAAATGAGGACCCACACAAAAAACTTCCAACAAACATACCACTGCACTTGTACCATCTTTTCAGTGCAAATTCCTCCCTTAAGATAAGATAAGACTTTATTTATCCCACGAATGGGAAAATCAGTCATTACAGTAGCAAAAGACACATATAGATACAAATATAAAAAGTGACATATTGACAGGAAATATAAAAATATCAAATATAAAAATACAAAATAGACACAATCCATATAGTATAACAGTGATGTACATGTATAAACATGGGGAAAAATTAGATAGTGGGGTGAATAAAGTGAGTATAAATATAAAATGGCAGAAAAGCAGTAGTGCAGAAGTGTCATTTTAAACTATATTACAGTGCAAATACTGTCCAGAATATAAACAAAGAGTGCAGATTTATTGCTGAAATAGACTGGTGTTGTACAGTCTGATGGCAGATGGGATGAATGAACTGCGGTAGCGTTCCTTCCTGCACCGAGGGTGCAGTAGTCTGCTGCTGAAGGAGCCGCTTAGTTTTCCCACAGTCTCATG
Organism: Etroplus canarensis; assembly: GCA_015106775.1. Classification (NCBI taxonomy): domain Eukaryota; kingdom Metazoa; phylum Chordata; class Actinopteri; order Cichliformes; family Cichlidae; genus Etroplus; species Etroplus canarensis. Next base: position 17,247 of record VUQH01014175.1, read on the forward strand.
AAGGGGGTGAGACGTGTTGTCCATGATGGGTGTCAGTTTGGACAACATTCTCCTCTCACCCACCTCCTCAATGGAGTCCAGAGAGCAGTCCAGGACAGAGCCGGCCCGCCTGACCAGCCTGTTCAGTCTCTTCCTTTCACTCTCCGAGCTTCCACTGCTCCAGCAGACTACTGGATACATGATGGCTGAAGACATCACAGAGTCAGAGTCAGAGTCACAGAGACACTCTAAAGGACCTCAGTCTTCTCAACAGGTGGAGATGACTTTGGCCCTTCTTGTACAGGGCATCTGTGTTTGATGACCAGTCCAGTTTATTGTTGAGATGAACACCCAGATATTTGAATTTGAGCACCACCTCCTTTGTCTTACTGGTGTTGATGTGCAGATAATTCAGTTCACACCAATCCACAAAGTCTGTGATGACCTCCCTGTACTCCAGATCGTTCCCCTGAGATAAACGCCCAGCAATGGCTGTATCATCAGAGAACTTCTGGAGGTGGCAACTGTCCGTGTTTTGTCTGAAGTCCATTGTGTACAGTGTGAAGAGGAATGGCGATAGCACTGTACCCTGTGGAGCCCCTGTGCTGCAGACGACCACATCAGATGCACAGCCCCGAAGCCTCACGTACTGTGGTCTGTTGGTGAGGTAGTCAGTGGTCCATGCAGCCAAGTTACAGCCTGCACCAGCTCCTTCCAGCTTCTCCCTGAGCAGTGATGGTTGGATGGTATTGAAAGCACTGGAGAAGTCAAAAAACATGGGCCTCACAGTGCTCCCAGTGCTCTCCAGGTGTGAAAGACATCTGTTCAGCAGGTAGATAACAGCATCTTCCACATCAATGCCAGGTCTGTAAGCGAACTGCAGGGGGTCCATCCCATTGTGCACCAGGAGACTGAGGTGGTTCAGGATGATCCTCTCCTCTTCATCAGGTGAGAGGTTAGGACCACTGGCCTGAAGTGTTTCGGCTCACTGGGATGTGTAGTCTTTGGAACTGGGACCACACAGGATGTTTTCCACAGAAGTGGAACTCTCTCCAGACTGAGGCTCAAGTTGAAGATGTGCAGAACACGCCACACAGCTAGTCTGCACAGTCCTCAAGAAGTCTGGAGCTGATGCCATCGGGGCCAGTTGCCTTCCTTGTCTTGATCCTCCCCAGCTGCCGCCTCACTTGGTCCAATGTGATGGAGAAGGAGGGGGGAGTGGGGCTGAGTGGTGTGGTGGGGTGACAGAGGTATTGTAGGGAGGGAGGGCAGTGGGTGCTGTACAGGTGCTTATCAGGTCTGGGATCTGCAGGGAGAGGGTGGGGGAGGGTGCAGGGACACAGTCAAACCTATTGAAAAACAGGTTTAGCTGGTTAGCCCACTCCTGGTCTCCTGACACAGTGCCCCTTCAAATGTCCTTGCTGTGTCCGGAGATGGTTTTCAGGCCCCTCCAGACCTCCCTGGTGGTGTTCCACAGAAGGTGCTCCTCCAGCTTCTTCCTGTAGCTGTCCTTTCCCCTCCTTACCTCCCCCCTCATCTCCTTCTGCACCCTCCTCATCTCCTCTTTGTTCCCAGTTTTAAAAACCCCCTTCTTCTCATTCAGTAGGGCTTTTAATTCTGGGGTCACCCAGGGTTTGCTGCTGGAGAAAAACCGTACCTTTTTGGTGGGCACAGTGTTCTCCACACAGAAGTTAATGTATCCGTGATGCAGGTTGTCGGACTGTCAATGTCCTCCCCATGTGGACCACAAAGCACTTCCCAGTCTGTGGTGTTGAAACAGTCCCTCAGAGGCATACTGGCCTCCTCAGTCCATTTCCTAACGTACCTTTTGGTAGGTGGCTGTTTGTTTACCAAAAGTAAACAGGTGGGGAGCAGATGAACAAGGTTGTGATCCGAACGGCCCAGTGGGTGGAGGGGTGAAGAGGTGTATGCATCCTTGATGTTTACATACAGCAAGTCCAATGTCCTATTGTCACATACAGCAAGTCTATTGTCCTATTGTCAGCACGCTGTGTTATCAAACCAAAGACCTCTAGCTTCTCATCACTAGAAACACACACGATATTTAAATATTCGCACAAGAAAAGCTGTTGTCAGTGACTGTTTTTGTCTTTTTACTTAAAAACTACATGACTCAATTTACTAATAACAAGATTTGGCATTTTTTTAGTTAAATAATTAACTGCTAAATCTTTTTGACTTTTATTTGCATGACTGAGAATATTTTTAAATACTATCTCAGTACTACTACTACTGTAATAGAAAGATGGATGAATCTCACTACAAGAACATTTACTAAAATATGCCCGCAACTTACAATTTTTATATAATGATTGGTCTAATGAATATAGGTGAATAATTAAAAAAGAATATTAATCACTATCTCCAAAGCCCAAGGCTTCAAGTATAAAAATCAAGTTAATGCTTTTCTCTCTGTTTGAAGCTAAGACTGAACAAGCTTTACCAACGATCCCATACACACAATTTATCTTCTTCACACACTCAACCTCTATAATTGTTGACCTTTTCCCCTATTGATTAAGCGTAAAACATGGAGAAAGTAATCTCTTTGAACATACTGCATGGCTGCAGCATGCAGAAGGGACATGGCAGTAAAAGCATTTATGTGAGGAGTGAATCAATATGTGGACAGTGGTGTCACTGAAAGATAAATATGGCCTGAAAATGGCCTAGGATTGAACACATTACAGAAGCAGGGAAATAATGGGATATGGTTCCTGTATACATACTGTAGTTACATAGTAAAAAACTGTAAATGTCTTTTCTGGAGAAATTAGCCATTTGACTTCAGCTTCAGCTAAATTTTGCTCTAGCAACAGCTCCTATTCTAATAAAATGTACCAAACACAACTATGCAACCCACAGAATGAGATCCCACTTTAGTGTAGTTAGATTACACAATTTCACTGACCTTCCACTGATAGGAAATTTGCTGATGATATTTCCCTTGAAAGTCTAAAATACAAACTCCTCCAAAAGTATTGAAACAGCAAGGCCAACTAATTTGCTTTTGTGAGTGAGCTCAAAAGATGAATGAGAAAAGAGATCAGAGTTTCAGCTTTTATTCTCTTGTATTTACATTTAGATATGTTAAACAACATAGGACATAACACAGTTTGTATCAGACTATCCAGAATTTCAAGCTAAAGTCTTGGAACAGAATGTTTTCAACTAAAATGCTCAATATTTGGTTCCATATCCCTTGTTTGCGATAGCCGCATCAAACCTACAACCTATAAACTTCACTAGATTTCTTGTTTTTTCATTGATTATGCTCACAGGCTTTTACCACAGCATCTTTTACTTGTTATCTCTCTTCAGCCTTCTCCTCAGTAGGTGAAATGTCTGTTCATTTGGATTAAGATCTGGTGATTGGCTTGGTCAGTTTCATGCCCTCCAAGTTAAGTCCTTTGTTTAGAATAGAATAGAATAGAAACTCTGATCTCTTCTGATATTCATCTTTTGATCTCACACAAATGTCTTCAGTGCACAGCAAATAAATTAATTTGGCCTTGCTGTTCCAATACTTTTGGAAGGGACTGTAATTCATATGATTATCCTAAAATTGGTTAAAAAACCAAACATTTAAAAAAAAAAAACTCCTAATTTCCTGGAGCACAGAAAGAATACCAATCTAATAATGAGAGGGGTCTCCTCACTGGCTGCCTCTGAAGGTGTGCATGTTTGAACTTGTAAGGATATTGCCACCCTCTGCATTAAGATGTGCACATAACTCTTTTAACTCGCAGGACTCGTAAACATCAAAATCAATACATGAAGTAAACTTCAACATTGGCGAAACTGAATGTCACCTGTACTGTGGTCTCTGCGTGAGCTCAAGCAATTAGATCAAATTTGTGTAAAGCTCTCCACTTCAAAGAGTCATTATAGCAGCTGCCGAATTAACTGACTTCCACATGTCAAGCATGCCATGACTGACTGACGTGCTTTTAAATTATGGTGGCTCAGTGGTTAGCACTGTTGCTTCACTGCAAGAGCATCCTGGGTTCAAACCTAGGTAGGGCTGTGTGGAGTTTGCATGTTTTCCCTGTTCTTGTGCAGGTTTTTTCCAGGCGATCCGGTTTCTCCTGCCATTGAAATAGATTCTTAATCTCAAGAGTTCACTTCCTGGTTAAATAAATGTAAATAACTAGAGATAAATTGGGTTGTGTCAGACTTCACTACTCACTAGTTTTCTGTCTAATGACAAAACCTTTCTCCAGCTAGCAACAACATATTCCTCTAACTTGTTAAATATTGTTTTCATGTTGATTTTAATGTGTTACCATCCAGAAGTTGAGTAATATTGTAGATTCACAGCAATATGATGTCATCTCAGTTCATTTTCTGTCTGGGTGCTTAACAACCATTGACAGTAATCCTCCTCAAAACTATCAGCCTGTTATTTATATAAAAAAATTATATGTTTTGGCTATGATTCATTAAAAATATTAGTAGAATCATGTGCAAAATTGAGTTTCTAATTTACAACTCTGCTTCTCCTGTTTGTTCATTGTGTTTCTGTTTGATCCAGCCGGTGCATTGTTAGCTTTCCTGCAGTAAGGGGTGTAAATGGCAGATTCTGATTGGTTGTGACATTGCCAAGCCTCAGGTGCCAGCAGTAAGTGCAAACACATGTCTGAATTTGCAGGTTCATTTCTCTGTGTTCATGACAATATAACTGAGCAGTTTCCTCCAGCTTTAACCGAGTTTCCATTGTGAAGCTTAATCCGTGAAATCAAAATAATTTGTCACGTTATATATATATATATATATATATATATATATATATATATATATATATATATATATATATATAATGATTAGGCCAGCTCAAGCCTGCCTACAGAAAACTGCAGGAACAAAGGGAAACAAGTAAGAAGACCCTATCCTTTGTCTTTGTGTAAAGCAGCTTGAAAAATTGGGTAAGTAAAAGTGAGTAAGGAGACAGCAGTATTTTGACCTCCTGAAGCCACTGACTCAACACTGACAAAGAGCACAGGTGTTATTATTAACATTTATAAGCAATTACTATTATTTGGGTGATCCAATTCTGGAATCATGTACAGACATTGTATAGTGACTCATCACTGCATGACTGAACTGTTCCAGTTTAATAACTAATGGCTACATTCCATGTAGGCAAACATATTGATATTTAAAGGAACAAAGCCCTTGTCAGTGTCCCCTGTTCCACCCGAGATCTGTGTGCTGTGGATATGTTAACTTGGCTGAAGCACTGAAAGGAGATGTGTGTACAGTTTTAAAAGAAATCTGCACTCTACAAAACTTTTAAAGTCCATTTTATGTAATAGTTTTGGTTCTGAAGCACATTCAGTCATTCTTATCAACCCTATTGCAGTAGCAACAAACAGCTGTTTTCAAAAAAATCTAATAAAACATCTGTATTCTCTAGAGCAACAGATGCCAATCAGAAAAATGAATACCAACAGCTAATAAGTAAAAAGTAATCAAATAAAAAGTTAAAAAAAATTATATATATATATATACTAACCACCAGGACATAGTAGTGGTGGACAAGGAGAGGAAGAAGGCTTTAGTGATAGATGTAGCAATTCCAAGTGATGACAACACCAGGAAGAAGGGACACAAGAAGCTTGAGAAATACCAAGGGCTGAGAGGAGAGGTAGAAAAGATGTGGAAGGTGAAGGCAACAGTGACTGACACACTTGTTGCAGTGATCCCCAAAATGGGAGAGTAGAAAAGATAACTGAATGTGGCTTATTTTGCCCAGAAAAAAATACAGTTAGGTCATTAAGTTTTGAGAAAGTGACATTTTTTGTAATTTTGTTTTTGTACATCACCGCAGTGACAGTTGAATGGCAGACTCTCAACTTTAATTCAAGACATTCCACAAAAAATTTGCTTTAAATATTTACAAATTATAGCCATTTTAGACATACAAACCCATTTTCAGAGGCTCAATATTTACATAAATATTTAACTAACATAATTTTACATATAAGGATTGTTTTTAACACTTAGATGAAAAGTCTTTGCAGTTAAAAACTGCCTGAGGTCTAGAACTCATGGACATCACCAAATCTTGTGTTTCCTCCCTTGAGATGGTCTGCCAGGCCTTTGCTGCAGCCACCTGTTGGGTTGAAATCAGCTGTCTTACTTGGCCATTAAAGAATATTCAATTTCTGTGCCTTGAGGACCTCTTGGTTTGCTTTTGCACTATGTCATTAACTGTTTCTACTGTGAAGTGCCATCCACTCAGTTTTGCAGCATTTGGCTAAGTCTGAGCAGAGGGTTTAGCCCTGTTCACTTCAGAATTCACCCTGACACTTCTGTCAGCGGTCACATCATCAGTAAATACTAGTGGCCCTGTTTCACTGGAAGCCGTACATGCCCATGCCATAACATTGCCTCCATCATGCTTTACAGATGATGTGATATGCTTCAATCATGAGCTGCTCTTTCTCTTCTCCATACTTTTCTTTTCCCATCATTATAATACAAGTTCATCTTGGTTTCAACCAAAGAAAGTTTTTTCAGCCTAATGATGCCCTCTGTCACTTGGATCAACAACTCTTTGGACCTTATAATGACAATTTCAAAGAACAGCTACCATTCCAATTTCAACACTTGGAATTAACTCCAGATACTATATCTGCTTAGTTTTTCATTGAAAAAAGGAGGGAAACGGCCAATTAATCATCACCATCATTATACCAACAATTCCACAAGAATGAAAGTATAATACGTCCAAAAACATTTAGAGGGCCAAGACAGCAATGAACATATGACTGTACTGAAAAGCCATGAAAATGCTTTTCAGTCAGTTGACCCATTACTTCCCTGAAACTGGAGATTATGTATAAAAGTGGCTGCGGTTTCCAAACAGTTAATGCAATGTTTTTGTTAAACCCCTTGAATTAAATCTGAAAGTCTGCACTTTGATCACATTTTGGCTGGTTAAAAATCCACTGTGGTGGCATACCAAAGCAAAATTACAAAAAAAAGACCCAACCAAAAAAAAAAACAAATATAAAAAACATATGGACCAAACTGTAAGTGATTCCTTACAGCCTTACGGTCAGCCTTACGGTCTCTTTCAGGTCTTTGCTTTTGTTGGTTGTTCTGTAGTTGTATAGCGGGATGTAATCCTGAGAGCCTTCCAACTGTGAGCACCAATTCGGAACATGCCGAAATGAACCGTAGCCTGTATTTTACAAAGGACCATCTGAAAGGGCCCTTAATGTATAGCTGAGTGTCACAGCTTATTAAGCCTGTTTTTTGAAGCAAAGCTTTATAAAACCAACTGCACTGATGGCCTGGCCCGAAAGAGATGGCAGAAAGATTAACAGCTAGCTGTTGAAAAAATATAAATAGACAGGGGCCAAACGACTCTCCTATTTTCTGTTCTTTTTAAATGGTAAAAACCAAACACCTGATTAAAATTGTATGACTACTGTTCAAGCCAGTCACCAGAAACAGGTTAATAGTGTCGCTTTCTGCTAAATGCTGTAGTCATCTAAAACTTAAGCTTTTTGATAACTACTCAAACATTACTAAACTTTTTACTCTTCTACTCTTTTACTCTGGCTAAAAACAGAAAAAAAATCCATAGCTATATTCATCTAAACGTAACAGATTTTGCCATGTTTTACTGAAGTTTCTTCCTGTTCTCCAATCATCACTTTATGTCCAGATCAACTAGGGATGTACTGTGTGCTAAAATTGTGATAAAAATGAATGTAAAAGTGTACCTTCAGTTGCTCCCTTTTGTTCTCTCCAAGGGCTCACTACGGCAGATTAATCCGCATTCCTTTTACAATGGATGCCCTTTCTGACGCAACCCTCCATGGTGATGGGCGCTTGTATCCCCCATCTGGAAGCAAACCAAGGACCTTTCTCTTGAAAGGTGAGTGTTTAAATCAGTACACTGCAGGGTTAGGGCTGTCATTTAAACAAAAAATTGAATTTTGGCCTATGCTGCACTATTTGGGAGGCACATAAATATTTTGAGACAGGTTTCATTACTGTATATATTCAGCTGATGTCATGTAAGTTCAAATTTTGGACCCAAAATTGCAAAAGACAGGGATGTGCAAAATGGACAGAAAGCAAACTTTTTTTAATGACTGATTAAGGAATCCAAAAATGTATAAATTCCAAGAGTTAAACAAACAGGAATTCCCTAAAGGGGCACAGGAAGCAAAAGAAATGAGAATTACAGTCAGTGAGGACCAAGATGAAGACGGGATGAGTCTTGATCACTTTCAAAGCACCTTTTAGACATGAGTCAGTCATCTCCCATCTTCAGTCTTATTTTCATCTTAACTTCAGGCCTCTGAAGTTTCTGCTTAGGAGGCTAAACAGCAAACATTTCTACGTTGAAAAACTGGCAGGTTTTGCTGGCATCTAGTTGTGGTTTAAAAAATTGATCTGAGATTAAAGCTGAACCAACCTTGTGGACATTTCTTCCGCGTAGGATCGAGGTAGTTGTTGAATGTTGCCTTAACGTAAGTGTTAGACTTTCAAGAAAGTGAAAGCTTGTGCTCAAGCGCTGTTTTCTACTTCCTTTTTATCATTTAGAAAAAAAACAGATCAACATAACATTGTGGTAGAAACAGCAAGCAGAAGAAAAATACTCTCCTCCTCATGGGTGACTTGAATTCATGAGCCCCATCTTCATAGCCTATTTCTTGGCATACTGAGCTACATTATTTCACACTCAAACTGTGGCATCCTTGGGGTTATAATGACATTGGGGACAGAGAGGCATTGATTTTGTCAGTCTGGCACCTTAAGTTCATCATTCAACAAATGACACAAAATCTCAATGTGCATAACCATGAATCGCTTAAAAGTGCTGTTTTTTTTTTTTTTTTTTTAAAAAAAAGGTAAAG
>VUQH01014177.1:11300-28079 GCA_015106775.1 Etroplus canarensis
GGATTCCCACTGGAGTTATCCTGTGAAGGTGCTGACCCTGTTGTGGAAGATATTAACTGGCCAAAGGCGGGTTTTTTTTTTTTTACTGATCAAAACTATAAATTAGAGTATTAATAACAGCTTTGTAAGAAAGTGTGGGTGACACATGTTCCAAAATTTTTGACTTCACGAAACTTAATTCAGTTTAATGAAGTTCAGCAATTACACACCATTTGCATCATAGTAGTACTAACAGGCCATCCATCCATCCATCCATCCATCCATCCATCCATCCATCCATCCATCCATCCATCCATCTGTTTAAAATATGTTAACATAAACAAAAACAAAGGGTAAACCAAGACCTGTCCTTCCATTTTCTGCCACTTGTATAGGTCTGCATTGCAGGGGCAGCAGTCTAAGCAGAGGTGGCCAGAGCTCTCTCTTCTTGGCCACCTCCTCCAGCTCTTCTGGGGGGACACAGAGGTGGTCCAAAACCAAACAAGAGATATAATCTGTCCAGCACGTTCTGGGTGTGCCCTGGGGCCTCCTCCCAGTAGGACATGCCTGAAACACCTCACCTAAAAGGTGTCTACGGAGGTATCCTGGTCAGATGCCTGAATCAAATCAGCTGGTTCTTTTGTGGAGCAGCAGCAGCTATACTCAGAGCCCCTCCTGCTGTGTGAATTCAGTGGCGGTCAGCGGTGGAAGCTCTGGCAGTCTGATCTCCAGATGCCAAAACTGGCTGTAGGGACTATGAGGCGTCTTCGCTAAATTTGCCCCACTGTGCAAACTAAAAATGGTGGCAGGTTGGGTTTTAGTAACAGATACAGTCTGGTTCCTGTGAAGGGATCTCTCCTATGGAAAGGGCTAACCATGTCTGGAAACTGGTTCGTCCTCTATGTGCTGGAAAGATCCACTCCAAAGATGTATTTGCTGTTGTGTAGAGTAAACATAGAAGGCTTTTCTCTGCACACGCATAAAGCTCCATTGAGAGAACTGTTAGTTACAAAAAGGCAGCAAGAGGGAAAAGGGCGCAAAGGGTTACATCATTTTCGTTGCTATGCAACACAAACTGGATAATTTGCAGTAGATGTAATTAGCGTTAGCTAGCTCACCCAGAATAAAAAAAAGGGACAAGGGGGTTGAAAATAATAATAATCAAGAAAATTAGCCATTGCTCTATTATTGCTTTTCTGAAAGGGAGTATGTGGGTATGCAGCATCCTGCTGAAGAGAACACATGATTTCTGGCCATTCAAGGGGATGGCTGCAGGCAGGGACTCATGAGAATAACATGTATATAACATGACATGACCCATCACTGTCTGACACGGTTTCAGTCTGATCTACTGTACTGGACATAAGCAGGGCTGCAGAGACAACCCTTTAATTTGTTCGTCATCTGCATGCACACTTTGGATGGCCAAGAAGTGTAGTAATTGCAGTTTGATTTATTCATTAAGGGATGCACTGCTTAGCCCGTTTAAGCTGCTGTATAATGCCCTCTGTAGCTAAGTTTTTAATGAAAGCTGTTACTGAGTTGCATTATGGAAAATGTGGCACTTTTCAAGCTTGATTTGTAATATGGAATGAAAGGCAGGATACATTGGCTTCTTTCGCTTCGGCCTCTCAATGCTGCATTGCATAGAGTGCAATGAAAGCCAGCTAAACCATTTGGGAGACTATGGGGAAAGGGTTCTGATGCGAGGTCACATACTAGCATCTTTCTGTGTTTTCATCTATATCGCAGGGTCACCTCATATTAATGCTTTTATTTTTAAATATGTGTGGACTTTGAGTTGAGATTTTTTTTTGTTCAGCTGCAATTTCCTGTGTCAAGAAGGAGCTTCTATTCTCAGCATTTCAGGTGTATTTTGGATCTGTTCTGTAACTGATCATCGTGTAGTGATGTACTTGCCCTGGCAGTGTCCCTGCTGATCAGTGTGCTGAAATCCAGTCATGAATTGTAGCCTGGCGTGGCATTTTTAAGGGGAAAACGATAAGAAATCTGTGTACGGACAGATTTGTGTGTCCATGGGCCATTAGCTATCCACTGGGCTGACTATCCCCTGACTCAGTGAAAGCAGCAGTGTGTCAGGGTCAAACTCAGCCACTATTTATGTATAATATACAGTAGTGAGGTTGGATACAGTGCAGCGGATTCCCTATAGAGAAGCTGGGTGGATGTGAGGACAGATTCAGTTCCTGTTCTCTCTGCAGCAGTCCGTCTCCTCCTGCATTAGCAGGAAGGCAAAGGCTGAGAGCAGAGGGAGCAGGCTCCTCCACTTCAGAATCACTCTTTCTGACAAGTTAATATATACGCTCAAGTTGGGATGGGCAGCTGCGTGCCACAGAAGGCTGTGAATCTGCAGGTTTTATTCTAGCCAAAGGCTACGCTGGAGGATTTCGCTGGTCAGCTCCTCCTCTGTGGCTGACAGCACGCTGCTAATCATCTCTGCCATATAGCTCTGATTACCATTCTAACCTGCAGAGTCTCTGACATCCCACTGCAGTGCTGGTCCAAACTCGCACAAGAGTCACATTCCTATATTGGACACATGCTGGTCTCCAAATCATTGAAGTGATTATCAAGGGGTCCCTTGATTTTTTTTTCCTTCGCTTTCCTTTTTCTGAAGTTCTCCTTGTTGCTGCACTTAGTCATAAAATGCTGCTAATGCTGTCAGCAGGATGAGATGAGTTGTCAGTGCCTTCCAAACGGCTGCAAAAATGAAAGTGTTTTTTGATCTGGCATATCTCTGATTCAGGTTTGATTATGTGTTGGCAGAAATACATTTGGAATCAACACATTCTCGCTCCCAGCTAGTCCCATAGAGACAGATGCTTGGTCAGGAGCCCTAGGCACTACATTTTAAATCACTAGGTACCCCTTTAGTGTAACTGAATAACTCATTATTTAAATTGCAAAACTACCATAGCATGATAAAAGTATTTTCAGTACTCTAAAAGGGTTTTTTGCAATGCTTTACCCCCAAAACTGACACTGAGGAGCTCCTGCTGAAGCCTGTCGGACCCCCCCATCCCGAAAAGCTGTTAAAGACCCATTTGGACCCCCATTTTTCAGTGCGTATAAATATATTAAGAGTAGGGAGTGAGGCCACCCTCTTAGAGTTAACGTTTGGGCAAATATCATTCATGCACCTTTGCATACCAAATGCTGGTAGTAAAGTAAGGTCCTTCTGTTACTGCCATTTGTGCAGCACCACAAACTGCAGACTCCAGAGAGATCATATACTGAGTTAACATCTTTTTACAGCTTTTTCAACACAAACTTCCTGATGGAGGATTTTTTTGCAGGACTGCATTAGTTTTAGCTCAGATTGACACAAGGCCTCATTATTGCTTATTAATTTAAGAAATACAAAACCAGCAGAAATTTTGTGTACATTAACATTAATGTTATTTATACATATACAATTAGGTTCATAAGTTTTAAATGTAATTCTGCATCTGTACACCACCATAGTGGATTTTACATCAAACTGTCAAAATGTGATTAAGATGCAGACTTTCAGCTTTAATTTGAGCAGTTTAACAAAAGAACAACATTAATTGTTTAGGAGTTACTGTCATTTTTATACATACTCCCCCATTTTCAGAGGCTCAATGGGACAAACTGCCATAATTTTAAACACAGGGATTGTTTATTGGATGAAAATCCTTTGCACTTAATGGCTGCCTTAAGTCTAGAATCCCGGGACATCACCAAAAGTAGACGTTTTCTGTCCTGATATGTCAGATCAGGGCTTCTTGTTCCACAGTGTAACCGGCAGTTTGCACCTTGTTGCAAACTCTTTACAGTCACAAAGGCTTCTCTTGACTGTAGACTTCGACAATGATACGCGTACCTCTTGACTCAGCTAGATGTTGCGAAGGCTTTTTCTTAACCAAGGAAAGAATTCTGCGATCTTCTGCTTCAGCTGTCCCTTTTTGGCGTCGCTGAGCTGGTCAGTGCATTCCTTCCAGGTTGTTCTTTAGGCCACTCCTCAATTTTTTACTGCTTCTCTGATTTGATTGGATCTGATTTGATCTTTTTTTCAGCCTAATGATGGCCTGCCTCACTTGCATCATCTTGTCTTTGGACCTCATATCGAGAGTCTCAGTGAGCAGCTACCAATGAGGGAACATGGCCATCCTTATGCTTGTCAGCTAATTGTCCAATTACCTTTGTGCCTCTGAATATAGGGTACTGTATATAAAAATGGCCGCAATTCTTAAACAGTTGATTTTTTGTCAAACCCCTTGAATTAAAGCTGAAAGTCCACACTTCAGTCAGACTTTTTGCTGTTTGATGTAAAATCCACTGTGGTGGTGTACAGAGGCCAAATTCCAAAAGGCTTGCAGCCCTAACCGCACGTATTCATCTTCATATTTATTTGCAAATACAATTTACAAATGGCACAGTGATTGTCTTGGGGGTGGTGGTGTAATGGTTAAGGTGCTGGGCTCATGATCAGAGGTTGTGAGTTTGAATCCCAGTCAGACCCCCCCCATCCTGCCAAGACCCTCAGCTAAGGTCCTAACCACAAGTGTGCCTCTGTCCACCCAGCAGTAGAAATGGGTACCAGTAAAATACTGGGAAGGTAACCTGTGATGGACTAGCATCCCATCCAGGAAGAGTTTAATTCTTAAGATGCTACAGAAACCGGGGATAGGCTCGGATGTAAAAGCCCAACAGACCTTACAACGATTGTCTACTCAAGATCTGAAAGTGCTAGTAAGCTGATTCAAGTTTAACGCCTTGTTTATTTGTTGATGATTCATTGGATTGTTGAGCTCTCATGTGTTCGTAAAGGGTAGACAAAGGAATTGTTCCATATAGGCTGCCACATTATGGTATATGATATATAAACAGGTAAAGGAACAGCAGTCTGCTGTTGTGGCATAATTGTTACTCTTGTAGTTGTACAGAAGGCCCCTCCCGCTCTCACACACACTCGCACACAGACACACACACACATACTAATCACAGCTTGGTACAGGTAGTGAGGCGTTGGGACTACTGGTGATTGAGCCTCCCTGGTGGATTGGGAGCAGGAATCTGACAGACTCAGATAAAAGGCTGTTTGGAGTTGCCTGCAGCATCAAACAGCATCAGCCGCTTCCCCGCCTCCTCCCCCCACTTCTCCTCCTTACCATCACCTCCCCTCTCTTCACTATCCCTCTTTTGGTTTACTCTGTTGCCATGGCTACGCTCAGCCAGAGCCGTCATGTCGCGGAGGAACCTGTCAGAGCGCCGCTCTCAGATCACCTGACGCGGGTCGCCTCCACTGGTGGCCTCTTTCACATGGCATCATCGTTCAATTTGGCTTTGATTAAGTCTGCTCTCCATAGCGCGCTGCAGTGCAGGAGTGCAGTCGGTCTATTTCGTCGCCAAGCGTTGCGCTTGTGCAATTTTGCCGACCCGGTGTTTTGGAGAGGACACCTCTAAACAGCGGGAAAAAAACATAAATACAGCTCTCCTACCCAATTTCTACATCTGTGAAGAGAGTCTAGTCAAAGCAGCGTGATTTGAGTGGAGGATGGGACGAAATTACCTGTTAGGAGTCACGCTGTGGGGATGGGTGGTCTTTTCTGCATGAATGAAAATAGTAGTAGGTAGGAGACAAGACTGATTTGAAACCCACTTAAAGCTGAATTCTTCCTGTAAACACTTTGCGAGAAACCCATTACCTGCTGTTCTGGCTGCTGTGCTTTTCATAATTCTCTGCAACAACAAAGAGCCATCACCTCTTTTAGCTGGCCGTCCAGTTTGCAGCCATGCAGCGCTGTATGTTTCTGGAGTAGAGTGTGGTGTGTGTGTATGTGTGTGTGTAGGGTGTGTGTGGGGTACATATGCTGGCTCTATAGATTGCATTGAAGAGTGAAACATTCTACACATTTGCACCTCGCGACTGTTCCTGATGTTTGCGATTTTGTGTAAATGAATGAATGAATGAATGATGAACAAATGAATGGATGATAGAGGAGAGGAGGTGGCTGAAGTTGTGTAAGGTGATGGGAGGATGGATATGAGGAGAGGGATAGAATGAGCAATGTCATGATCAAGAGAGGCTGGGACACAGAGGGAGATGAATGGGGCTGAGAGCAGGAAAATTGGACAGGAGGCGGGGAGTGAATGAAGATAGAGAATGGCTCGAGATATCAGGAGACAGAGATTGTGAGCTATGTGCAGGTAATAAACAAGGCAGAAATAGATAGATATCTCCAGAGAGGAAAAGAAAAGTGTGTGATTGCGGGCATTGGGGTAGATGGTTGCAGGGTTTGTCGTTCCCAAAAGATCAGAAAAGACACAAAAAAGCACAAAAGCGAGGGAAAGAAAGAGAGAGTGGAACGGCAAAGGGAGGAAAGCTGGAGAGAGTGTGAATAATGACACAAGCAGGAAAGATTTGGATGAACATGCTGTACTTAGACTAACTTGGCCAGCTGAGATGATGTGTATCCCTGCTAAGCTCTCCTTTAGGCAGGCTTAGATCTCATCAACTCACTCCAGGTTGGCACCGGCTTCAAATGCTGCTGCGGAGCCCTGGATTAACTATACAGCCGTCACTCAGACACTTAAACAGGGGTCTGGAGAGGCTTATCGCATACACCCCCCCACCCTCCCCACCCCAAAGCACTCCACACTCACCCACAGCCACCATATCCGTCTCCTCTTCAAAGCTACTTGCAGGAAGACTTCATCATAACGATATCCGCCGTGGTCGCCTAAGGTCATGGTAATTGTGTCGTGATTTTTAAAAGAGGTTAAATGAGCATGTCCCTCCCCTCCTCCCCCATTCAGTTCCCCTGTATCTTATTCCAGGCGTCTGTATGAGTGTTTCTTTTTTCATTCTGGTGCTCTTCCATAGCTTCTCCTGCCAAATCACACCTCCCCCCCAGTCCTCCCTCCCGTTCTCTGGCTGGATCTTAGGCTTTCATATTTGGAGGCCCTGCAATCGATACGGGCTGTCTGTGATTGGGTTGCCTCGTGTGATTCATTTCTGTAACCTTGGTGATGGTTTGATGTGGAGGCTGCACCCATGTCCATATTATGACTCAGTGAGCGCGTGTGGAGAGGAGAGGTTGGTCAAGGGAGGTATTGATTGGTCCTTCACTTTGCCTGCCCTCTTTGCTCTCCCCTCCATCCACCACTTTTTCTTTATCCATCTTTTTTCCTCACTGGCCGTGCAGCCTTGATAGTTTAGCCATAATCTGAAATGACTTTGTGTTCTCAAGAAATGATTATTTAACCCTAAATGTACCCTTGGGTGTTAATATTTATCTATTTTCTTCTCTTTCTCTTCTGTCTCTTCCTTTCTCCTCTCTTTCTTTTTTGTTTCAGAACTCCATTAGACACAATCTGTCCCTGCACAGTCGCTTCATCCGGGTGCAAAATGAAGGGACAGGGAAGAGTTCCTGGTGGATGCTCAACCCAGAAGGCGGGAAGATGGGAAAGGGTCCCAGGCGACGTGCATCTATAGACAATGGCACCCGCTATCTGAAGACCAAGGGTCGCATTAGCCGGAAGAGAGCAGGGGCCATAGGACTTGGACGGGGACAAAGTCAGGGAGCTGGACCAGCAATGCAAGGCTCCCCAGAGCATGGCAGTCCAGCAGGGAAAGGAGGTGTAGGCATCGGTGGTGAGGAGTATGACACTTGGACAGATCTCCATTCGCGCACTTCATCCTCTGGTTCGACACTGAGTGGCTGCCTGTCCCCAATCCTAGCTGAGGCAGAGGCTGATGAACCAGAGGAGGGTGGGCTTTCCTGCTCAGCTTCCCCACGAATATATCCGAGTCCCACTAGCACCCGTTCCCCAGCTTTGGGCACTGGGGGCCATTGCCCCACTGTGGAGCTGCCTCAGCTGACCGACCTGACTGGAGCTATCAGTCTAGATGAGAGTGGCTACCCCCAGCCACCACAAATTAAATGCAATGGTTATCCCTACGTGCCTGGACCCAAGGCAGAGGGCTCCTATTGTGGGCCAATGTACGGACAGCCTTCCATGGGCATGCTGCGGCACCATACTCCCATGGAAACCATCCAGGAGAACAAGCCAGTCAGCTTCCAGCGCCCAATGAGGGGATACTCAGAGAACAATGCCCTGCAGAGTCTGCTTACTGGAGGTCCTCCATATTGCAACAAAGACACAGTGCTGAGCCAGGGACGGGAAACACACACGTTAATGACACAGGGAACCAATGGTGTTCACAGCCAGCACAGCCACAATCAGAATCGCAGCCACAATCACAACCAGAATCACAGCCAAGAGCATACTCGCAATCCCAGTCTACACAATGGCCAAGGCTCAGTCCATGACCAGAACACAACCCACCATCAAAATCACAATCAGGGTCACAAACACCAAGCCAGCCTTGACTACACTCACAGTCACAAACCCCACTCCGCGCATGACTATGGTTCAAGTCATGAGCACAGTCACAATAACAAAGTAAATCCCAGCCATGATCATAACCCTCACTCCACTCAGAGTCACATGCATAACCACACCCCCCATAACCCTCATAACCCTATGCACAGTGGGCCTCATCATCAGGCTCTGTCCCCAAGGGTGAGCACTGACATCCTGCAGCCCTACAGTCTCAAGACCTCTAACCACTACGGGCCCCGTCCCCACCTTCCAACATCCCCTTCTCTGCCGCCTAACCCTGCTGGTGTCATGGACGTTCCCCAGGACCCCTGCCGCCTGGCATCTGCACCTCACCCGCGTCACCAACCTTACCCTGGAGCTCACCATCAGGGTATGACTGATTCCTGGCATGGGTTCTACCACAACAACCACCAGTCAGGGAATGCTGGTTACCATGGGCAACAGCACAACTCCCAGAGCAGAATGGCTGCCAACTTGGAGATGGAGAACGTCCCAAATAGTTTGGACTGTGATGTGGACTCCATCCTGCTCAATGACTTTATGGATACAGAGAACATGGACTTCAACTTTGATGGGTCTCTGTCACAGGGAGTGGGCATGGGGATGGGGATGAGTTTAGGGGCTTTTGCTTGCCCTCCACCTTCACACAACAACCAGAGCTGGGTGCCCGGGTGAAATCAGGCCCAAGGGTTTGTATAGGCACATGAACACAAAGCTCATCCACTGGGCTAGGTTGCTGGTGGGCTGTACCCTTGAACTGACTGACTGTGATTCTGTTTCTCTGAGACAATATGTATTGTCATTTCGTTTCCTGGGGACTCCCTGCACTCCAATGTTGTGCTCTTTCTCTTTCTTCTGCCCTGTTTAAAAAGCCTTCTGTCTCCATATTGAACCTGCCCCCAATGAGCCCAGTGCTAAAGCGTCCCCCTCCCCATGCCCTTCAGTTTTATTTTGTTGTGTTTTTTATGCTGTCTTCACAATCTCATCCTTCCTGTCCCTAAGCTCTCAAGCACTTTACATCCATCTTTTCATACAGATGCAGTAACACAAAGACCAGGCAAAGTCACGTTGTGTGTTGGGCTTAAGTTTAATGTATGCAATCCACTTTACAGTATTATCTCCTCCTACAAAGGAGGTGTTGTTCTTGACTTGAGAACATGATCAAACAGCTGCATAAATATCTTCAATGTGGAGGTGCTCTCAAATTGGGGGTTAAAAGGCAAAGGGAGGCTTTGAAGTTTAAAGAAAAAAATTTTTTAGAAGAAGAGGGAATATCATGCAAAGGGATGAAGGTATATGAAGGAAGGGAACTCCAGGGTCAGTGTGATGTCTTTTCTCCCAGGTGGACAGTGGTGTTTCCTTTTGGGTTCAGCACAGGAGGACAGTCATCACTCAGGCAACGATCAGCACCACTCCATTGAAATGCAACGTCCCTTCTTTAATCTCCAAAGTAATGCCAGAGTGATGCATCACTATTGCAAATCTAATGCGCCACTCTATGTTTTTTCAACCTCCCCCTCCCTCTTCAACTCCGGACACACCGGCTTAATGTGTTTTGGCGAAAGTGATGATTAAAGTCACTCTACGCTAAATGGCGGAGGGATTGAAAGGGGTGATGTTTGGTGGGTCGGGTGGTGGGTGTGTGTGTGTGCGTGGGGGGGGTTGCATTGAGGGGAGATGATAGGAGAGGAGAAATGCAAATATTCCCTCTGTGTCTCTTTCTCTCCATTTTGTGGATTTATGTAGCTTTCCCCATAATGAAATAAGCAACGATCAGAGCCTGCTGTACATCCTGAGGGGCCCTCTGATTGGCCTGCGCCGCGCTGCCTCAGCGTGGCACCTTCACCGGCTGACCTCAGAACAGCTTAGCGAGCAACTGTGGTCAGGCAAGGATGTTGATGGAGCTGCCGTCCTCGGACCCCAGGCAACCTTGTCTAATTCAGTAACACCCAGGTTCAAACCCACTATGTGCTTTTACTCCTGTGAATTGCTCGCTGATGAACACCGTCAGCAGATTACTATTTGGTGCTATCTCCTCTTCCCAGGCTCCCTCCTATCGTGCCGCCCCATCCCGAGGTTACTCGGAGGGTAAACAAGAGTAATTAACCGCCAAACAAGATGGATGATTTATGCAAGTGCGTGTATTCGCTCATTGGCACAAAGTCATAATTTTCTCCGCCCCCTGCGAAGCACAAGCACGGCGATTTTTAAAAAGGTGGTGCCCAGCGACAAGGTAAAGCGGCTGGCAAGTGCCGTTCTTACGGTGTCCTTCAAGTCCTTCAAGAATCCCCTTCACAAGCGTCCCCACCCCATCCTGGCCATTGCTTTACTTTGCTGTCGTCTTTTATCGTGCTTGTTCTGTGATTGTGCAGTTGTCTGTCCTGTTTCAATACAGCGTGGATAGGAGCTTTTGTGTGCATTTTATTTTCTTCGTACGCAGTGGGAAAACAGGCGTAGAGTGGCAATTGCCAGCCCTTGTTCTGGCACCTGTCCCACTCAAGATAGAGAGAATAGGGACGAGAGAGGGGAAGGAAGGTAGATAGACAGAGAGAGATACTGTGAGGGAGGAAAAGAGCTGAATGAGTAGGCAGGATCTGTGAGACTGTTAGAGATTTTCCAGCTCGGTAGCTTTCTGTAGAATTGGCTGTTTCAATCAGGCCAAATGTCAAGTGCTACTCAGCCAGCTCCAGTGAGCTTTGACCAGAAAGCCACTTCTCCCTCGTGATCAAGGACAATGACGGGTATTTCCATACACATTTCTTTTGATTTTTTCATTCCTTTTCATGAGTTAAGATAGCCCATTGTTGTAACCCGACTGTAATTTGTTCTCTGGCCCATGTGCAATTGTGTCAAGCTTCTCGTGGGTGTGCGAGTGTGTGTCACAGTGATGTACAAGAACTGATTAAGGGAAAATCATTGAGAACTAACTTGCCCTGGTATTGTCTATGCCTGGCTGAGTGCAGCATATAATATATACAGTTTATATTTATTGGTTAGGGAGATGGGTCTATGGAGGACCATTCAGACCCCTCACTGTTTTGTCTTCTTGATGACAAAGAGGCAGAATGCTATTTCAGTTTGACAACATTTCATTCTGTACATAATCTATATTGAGAAAATTGTATTATAATTTTTTTTTTGCAAATATCAATTTCTTTTCTAAAATGATGTATCTGCTCATCTGGTGACCGTAAAATAAAAACCAATACGAACCGAGATTATTTTTGTATGTCTGTGATTTGATTGGACAACCACATGACTGTACAAGCACATACAAGTTAACAACAATTAAGCATGAAGTCATACAGACTGAAGGGTAAATGACTGACTGGAGTTCTTTGGTGATACCATTAGAGTCCATACATACATTTTCTGCAGACACCGGGTCTGGGTCGCAATCTAAGTAGAGATGTCCTCTCCCTGGCCACCTAATCTTCTGAGGGGACACCAAGGCATTCCCAAGCAAGTCCAAAGATATAATCTTTTAGAACAAAGACCCCACACAGGATAAGAACATTTTATTATCCAACTGCTAATTAGTGAATAATTATGAAAAGATGAAGAATGGAAATGAGAAGCAGTGCTGTAAGCAATGCAGTATTTTGGGGTATTACTGTAGGCTCTTACTAACCAGGTTGTACATATAAGGTAACTAGAGCTGTACCTTCGACTGCTCCCTTGTATTCTCTTCAAAGAGTCACTACAGCGGATTAATCCTGATTGATAATTTGGCAGAGGTTTTACACCGGATGCACTTCCTTATGCAACCCTCCATGGTGAGAGGGGCTTGTGTCCCCACCTGGAATCGAACCAGAGACCTTTTGCACGATGGGAAGTCTGAGTTTTAAAAAAATAACAGAAAATAAAGTAGTTTTCACACTATGCAGGAAGGAGTTTTCATTTCCCCGAAACAATTCCAGCTTAAAGTACCATAACATACATTAGTCAGGTATTCCTCTGCAAGTACTTCGGCGGTGCCCTGCTTGCACCAAACCACACTTATGGAACATCAGGGCACAATAAATAATGAATGGCTATTAACTGAGATTAATAAAAATGAATCCAGAGCTGCCTTGCGATTAATCTGATTAAAATTTTTAATTGTTTGACAGCCTTAGAGGTAACATCTGGCTCCAAAGAAAATCAACATGGCAGAGGCCAAAAACTAATGCTGAAGCTTCAAAATGCAAATCCAAAAGCAGTGGGTAACATCATGGTGGCTAAGCCTAGCTTTTATATGGTCTGAGCAATCGGGGTCAAAACACAACTGTTGCCTGTTGTGTTTGTTTCAAGTTCAGCTATGTTTTCACGGTTGCTACGCCAACCTTTTATACCACGTATGGGATCAGAATGTTTTTTATTAAATCAATGCGCTGAAAAAAATGTTCTTATGTTGAAACAAACAGAACAGGTAACAGTTGTGATTTGACCCCGATTGCTCAGTGGGGACCATAGGTGGTATAGTTGCTGGGCGTAGCTACCATGATATCACCCATTGGTTTAGAACATGCATATTGAGCTTCAGTGTTGGTTTTTTTGGAGCTAGATGTTACCTCATATGAAAGCGGAGTGTTAATTTATCAGCTAACGCTAGCTAGCTTGGTTAACAAGTTCCACACATAAACTATCTGCTCGTTAGTGCTGAGTAACGGACCATTAAAAACCTCAAATTTTACTCACCAAAACTGAAGTACAAAATTCTGGGATGTCTGCACCATGCAGCAAGCTATATTATTGGCCAGATAATCCATTAAAATGATCCAAAAGGCACCAACAGCACACAACACAGTGGCAAGGTCCAATTTAATGACTCCAAATAGTGAATGAGGCTGAACAGACTCCAGTCAGCTCCAGCTGCCTGTGTTAGGTCACCTGTCAATCAACAGGGCCATGACCCCTAAATCAATTATCCAGGTGGATGAGTCATTAAAAACATTCATCCCACTCAGAATCATCAAGAAGGGGGAAACTACAGTAATGTGGAAAACAAAGTTTTCATAGGACTGCATAGAGTCCTGAGAAAAACTAAGTACACCCTTAGTTCCTTCTTGGAAATCAAGAGGGAAAGTAGCAGCCAGGGGCTACTAATGAAATGAACTGATCATCAGGCAGTGTGACCATCTAGATTAAAGCAGGAGTTCTGGCAGTTTGCTGGTCTGGAACGTTCAGGTGTGTGTTAACACAATGCCACAATCTTCCCAGGAATGGACGTCCCAGCAGATGCACCCCAAGGTCAGACTGTACAATGCTCAGAGAAATCGTAAAAAACCCAAGAGCTCAGACTCTACAGGCCTCAGTTAACACATTAAATATTAAAGTTTGTGACAGGCAAGATTGAACAAATATTGTTTGCAATGGTTGCCAGGAGAAAGGACGTTTCTCTCTAAAAAGAACATGGCAGCATGGCTTAGGTCTGCAAAGCTGGCATTTGAACAAACCACAAGATTTCTGGAAAACTGTCCTTTGAACACACAACACCAAAGTGGAGATGTTTGGCCATAACGTGTTTGGTGAAAAACATATTAGCGTATGTAAAGCCACCTTGACTGAAACGGATTCATTCAACAGGACAATGATTTGCACAGCAGCAACTCTACAACAAAATGAAGTGATGCCATGGCCCAATCAAAGACCAGACATTAACCTGCTAAAAATGCTGTGATCGGACTTTCGAGGGCTGTGCATAAATTAATGTCCACAAACCTCAATGACCTGAAACAATGTTGTAAAGAAGAGTGGGCCGAAGTTCTTCCACACTGATGTAAAAGACCTATAACGCCACATGCAAAATCATTACTTCAAGTTATGGCTGCTGCAGGTGGTTCTACAAGCTACTGAATCATGGGGTGTACTTAATTATATGATTGTTCCTGAACGATCATATAATTGATCAGATTTTTATTTATTTATTTTCACTCCTTTATCTTTTGAATTCATACCAAAGTCACAAATTCTGTGGTCGGTCTCTTGGCTCCAGCCTACAGACAAACTGCTGATTGAGAACCTATGTTCAAATCATCTTGGTCCAGTTGTCTGCTGCGCACCCGGGTTCCAGCTTTTTCACCAGGCTAAATTAATTGCCCAACTAAGTTTACAGACCAGAGTTTGTTGGGTAACCAGGCAGCTTCAGTGTAAGCCCTCAGAGAACTATAAAAAGCAATTTAGTTGAGAGTCAAATCCACATTAAACCATGTTTGTTTTTCATACTGCTTAAAATATCAAATCACACATTTCTACAAAATATAGCACACTCTGACATCAGACAGTTTCAGAAAAAAACAAACCAAACTAATTCAAACTTTAAATCGTGGGACAAAAGAACTACAGAGATATAATGTAGTAATATAAAATGTATATTAAGGACATGTCACACAGAAAAAAAACATATTATAAGTGTAATGTGGGTAAAGAGAATGATATCCATCCATCCATCCATCCATCCATCCATCCATTCTTCATATTTATTTATTATATTTGTTATATTGTATATGTTGATACTTGGAAACCATATAACCTACATTTCTCAAAGACCAATAAGACCTGGAGCAATAAGGGGTGCTCTTTAAATGCTAAAATCTGGAAACAATAGATTACATGGCAACTGTTAGTTGACACGACTGTTCAAATTATAAAACAATTTTTAAAAAGAGTCAAAGTTTACTTTACATTTCATCTGAGCTACAAACTTTTGGGATTAAAAAAACCCCTCATTATTCACCATGATAGCTTAAATTTGCACAAGGAAGTCAGTCTATGATCCGTGATAATTGCACTAAGGTAATAACTTTAATGGTCGTCTTTGTTTTCTCATCCAATTAAGCTGGACTAACCTGAGGGTTTGTTTACCACCTGTCTGATTGAGTGACTGCTTGTGTTTCTTCCTTCATATCACATAGTGATGACCTTCTGTTCCCACGTCTTAGATATTAATTTACTGGGAACGAGGTTGCCTGCACCCTGAACCTGTGCCTTGATTCCACAGTGGCGCAGAAATTACCACTGTCAGCTGACAGGAAGAGGCTTCCTGGTTCGCGCGGAGTTTGAATGTTCTCCCTGAGACTGCGTGGGCTGTCACAGGGAGAACATGTCAGGTGAGTTCAAGGTTCTAAACTGGACGTGATTTAGATAAAGTGCTCTATGAACCTATGGTTAAAATGTGACTTGTGCGCTCACTGGCCACTTCTTTAGATATACCTATTTAACTGTTATAAATGCAAATATTGTATCCGCCAATCACATGGCAGCAATTTATTGCGTTAAGATGACCTGCTAAAGTTCAGAATGGGAAACAAAGGTGATTTAAGTGACTTTGAATGTGGCATGTTTTTTTTTTTTGTGTCACACTGGCTGGTCTGAGTATTTTAGAAACTGCTGATCTATTGGGATTTTCCCACCGAGCCATTTCTCGGGGTTAAAGAGAATGATTTGAATAAGAGAAGATACCCAGTAAGCAGAAGTTCTCTGGCTGAAAATGCCTTGTTGCAGAGATCAGAGATCAGAGAAGAATGGTCAGATTGCTTTGACCTGATAGCAAGGTTACAGTAACTCAAATAACCACTTGATACAACTAAGATGGGCAGAAGAGCATGTCTGAACACACAGCATGTCAAATGTCAAAGCAGATGAGCTACAGCAACAGAAGAACACACCGGGTGCCATTCCTGTCACCCAAGAACAGGAAACTGAGGCTACAGTTCACACAGGCTCAAAAACAATTAGACAATAGAACATTGGAAAAACATTGCGAGTCTCAATTTCTACTGCAACATGCAGATGGCAGGGACAGAATTTGGCATGTACAGCATGAAAGCAGTCCTACTTTGTGTGGTGTGGGGGAAACAACCTCCACACATTCACAGGGTCCTTCAGTCCAACAGAAGTCCAGTCTGAAGCAACTGCCTGATCACATCATGTCAGTGTGGACCAAAATCTTGTTGAATCGCTTCAACAAAGAATTAAGGCAGTTCTGAAGGCAAGAGCGGGGTCCAGCCCGGTATTGGCAATGTGTAACTAATGAAGTGGCCGGTGAGTGTAGTCTACAGTGCTTTACAAATGTGAGTTCTTCACATGCGTAAAATTGATGGCAAAACCTGCAACAACAGGAAAATTATAATGCAATAAACTGACAATTTCAGTTACAGCTATACTGTGGAAAAAAATTATGCATGTCCTCACAGTAAGTATGTGTTTGTGTGTCTGCACACTTGTGTTGATAAGAGTGGGCCTCATGGAGACACTGGTATATCACCCTAGACCTTGGTTTTGTGTCTGTGTGAGTGTGCATGTGTGTGTGTGTGTGTGTGTGTGTGTGTGTGTCTAGTTTAGAGCCTGTGTGATAAGGCTCGTTAGCAACCCAACGCCGTGCCACAGCTGTGTCTTTCCCAGTGGAGGCTCCGTCACCGAGGG
>VUQH01014184.1:3615-23135 GCA_015106775.1 Etroplus canarensis
AAAAGAGAAATAAAATAAAAAAAAAAAAACACCCTCCCACCCCCCCCAAGTTTCATTAGTTGTGTGCTAAAGGGGAGACTGAAACAAAACAGAAATCCTGTGTGTGTTACCCTGCTGTTGTTGTCCAGCAGGCATCTTGAAATAATGGTGTCCAGGAAGACTTCATGAGCGGCAATTATGTGGTCAAGATCCTGAGCCTGGTGCACTTTGTTCCAGAGCTCATCCCAGGAGCACTCCAGCACCTACACATAATATTCACAGTTTAAGAGCGGTACACACCCTTTGCCACTGCACTTTTTTTAAACTTTCAAGCTTATAAAACAAAGTTAACCTGACTAAACTGAACGCTTCTGTTGGCACCATAATGTAGAGTCCATAACTTATAAAGTTTACTGATGTTTTACAGCCTGCAATAGTAACAGCACTGCTAATGGTCTGACCTCAAAGGTGATGTAGTACTGCATTTGGTGGATGAAGTGGACCATCTCGGAAGCAAGGATGTGACACTGATGCAGCACTCCGGACAACTCTGCAGAGTAAAAAGCACAAGGACAGGTCAAATTTTACTACGGGCCGCAAGAAGGAATAATTATAAAAAGATTTATGTGGAAAAGATAGTATAAGGCTGCCAGTTGATTCATGTATGTGGAAACATGCACTTTAACTGTTTATATTGCTCTTTTTTAATCACCAAGGTTTAAAATCTTGACACTTCCCCTCTAAGTATGTGTTTGGTAGTGGGTTTATGTACCAGGCATGGTTTTGAGCAGCTTGGCATTACACATCTGTCCCTTCCAGATGTCGGTCAGTGTGTACTCCATTCTCTTGGCTCTCCACAGGAAATTGAACACCCGCAGGTAGTGGCCCATACACTCTCTCGTAAACACCTAACACACACAAACAGTAATATTGACATGAACAAGCTTCCACATGCAAATAAATGAAGCAAAAAACAAACACTATATTGGGTACTGTATGGGAAAGATTGCGTGTGTGAGTCACCGTTGCAATTGGTCCATCAACATGGTAGTCTAGACTGAAAACATCCCAGCCTGTATCACCAGGAGACACCTGGGGCAGGCAACAAAAGACAAACCAAAGTGAAAAAAATGATTAGTAACCATTATTAATTTGCTGAGTTTCAGAGTCACTATCTAAAAAAACAAGTGTTAATACTACCTCTAGCAGGCGTACATCCAGCCTCTTTAGGATTTCTGCATTATCAAACTGAGCGTTGGTGGCCCTGACTGCCGTCTCCAAAATACCAGTCAGATTGTGCTGGTATAAAGTGGTGGCGGGACGGGCCAACTCGGGCCTGGAATTAAAACAATTACACTTTACAGCTTCAGTTTCTAATATTTTAGTGCTATATCTATGCAATGTATTAGATTGTGGTTATGGAAGAAAAACATTTTCAAAGTGTCTAACTTTAGCAGGTCCATGAGGTGTCTGATGAAGTCTCCTTGACCCAATAGCAGGTATCTCCTCATGGCCTGCAGGTGTTCCAGCAACAGGTAGTTACGGTTGAGAACATCCAGCAGATACTTGCTGGTGTCAAAGTAGGCCGCATCTATTTTCTCCTGAAACGCTCCCTCCAGGTCCGACAACAGCTCTGCAGCTACCAAGCATGGAGGCAAATTAAGCAGGTATTAACTGGGGTTTCTGTACAATTTTCAATTAATTACTGAATGTTTGTCTGTCATATATGAAAGAAAAATGCATTTATTTACAAAATTTTAAATGAAAAAAAAAGTTTTATACATTTATATAGCAGTTGTAGTTTTATTTAACTGTGGCAGTACAAAACTTATTCCTAATCAACCAACTGCTGATTCATGGACAAACCCTATTAAAGAGTAAAAGAAGGGTTCTGTTTTTATGCGTTATAAAACTAGAAAATTGGGTTTAGGGTCAACCAAGATCTAGACCAACAGGAGAGGAAAAAAGCACAATGTCCTTCAGCTCATACTTTAAAAGCCACGGATCAAACAGGTTAGATGAAGTCCTACAGACAGAATCAATAGTTTAGCTAAGTATACCTCTTTCTTCTCTTCAGTCAAAAGGAGAGAAGGACAAGGCCAATGAACAATAAGAGCATCGATCACTGTCCAGTAACATATGTCAATACAGTATAACAAAATCAATATGATGAAGACAAAAGAAAAACAAGTCTTACTGGTTATAAATGTGTGCATATCAAATTATTTTCAAAGAAAACAACTGGGGATTAATAAAGGATTCTGATTCTGATTCAAGCAATGCTATTCTAACATTCACATCCTCTGCATATTGCATAGTGTTTTGGCTTCTTCTTACTGTCCTGCTCTGTGCAGTAATGTCCAATTATGAGGTGTTACAAACAAAAGAAATGCAGACATTAAATTCTGTGAGACAATATGGGACTCTTACCATCTTTTGGAGTGTCCGCAGATTTTGATGCTGGAGTGATTTTGCCTGGTGGTGTTCTGTCATGACAAACCTGATGCAGGAAGTTAATGGATTTACCAATCAGCAGAACCTAGAGGGATAGAGAGAGGAGATAACAGCAACTTTCAGTTTTTTTATATTCACTCACCTGCAAGCCTGGTTTCTGGTAATGAATAAAGACATCTATGAGTGCATGTGTGTACCTTGCGGGCCTGGTCCATGGTGATGAAGGAGGGGATCATTGACTTCCTGAGGGAGTACTTGTCATGCCACAGACGATCGGTCTTCACGTTGGGATCTGACGCTACAAAGAACTGTGCACACACACACACACGCGCGCACGCACACATACACCCACACCCACACACACATATAGCTAAACACATACACTTAGAGCCTAATAAAAAATGGAAAGTTTTCTTTTTCCAACTGGGTTTAATATCATGTGAGCAATCAGATTAGGGCTGATGGGTGTATATATTGATATATGTTCAAATGAGACACAGGATGAAACCCCCCCACTGATATTGATATAGTTTGATGTTGCATTACATAACCTGTTTTTTGTGTAAAGCCAGAGCAGTGGCTGCATTTTTCTACTCTCGCTTCTGCATAGCTCTGCCCTCACTGTCTTTCTGCATCAGCAAACAAGCCCTGCTCCATTCACCCCAATGTTCTGCTCCCTGTTGCCAAATTATTTATCTAATATTCAGACACCTCTACCTACAAACTGAGGAACTTTTTAGGGAAGGTTTGGATATTTTTAGTTGAAGACTGTTGGAAGTTCGGCCCTGTAAGCACAGCTTTATCTGCATCTAATCCTTTCTGTGATTAGCACCAGCACATTCAGCTGACCACATGGCAGCTGACATAGACATAAATGAAATCCAGATATGAACTAACTTCATCTCTTATCTGTACAGAAAGAAGCCCTTAGAATGAACAGAGTCTAATGTAACTCCTAGCAAGAATAAAGTGCAGGTCAAACACTCAGCAAATAAGTCTACGAGCAGTGTCCAGACCGTGTCAAAGGTTTTCATACTTTGTCACATTCACTTAAATTATCCATTTACTTCAGCTGCAGTACAGTAGTCTCAACTGGCTTTCTAATGAGAGCGCTGAAGGCTTTGCACAAGGATACATTTTTTTATACTGATATCCACTCTCAGGGTCATTTTGAATTCATGATTGAAGTTGTGTGTAGCTGAAATAAGATTTTTATTAACAAACTCACTATGAGCACCACAAGGATGTGATTAAAATACCTTCATATTCTCTCACACTCTCTCTCAATTATTTTGACACAAAGCAAATCACAACTAGCGGATGAGTCTGGTATTAACGTGTACAGTCATGTCAAAAAGGAAGTTTTCACAGGACTCAATGCAGTCATATGAAAAATTAAAAACAGCCAATAATTCAATAGCTTGTGGAGCAATCTTTAGCAGCAACAACCTCAAGTAACTGTTTTCGGTATTATTTTATTAATGTCTCATTGTGGAGAAATGTTGGCATACTCTTCTTTACACCGTTGCTTCAGTTTATTAAGGTTTATGAGCATTCATTTATACACAACTCTCTTAAGGATCTGCCACAGCATTTTAGTCAGGCAGAGGTCTGGACTTTGACTGGACCACTGCAACATCTTAATTCTTTTCTGCTGGAAAGATAGTCTTACATTTGACTCAAGAATACTTTGGTATAAAGAGGAGTTCATGCTTGACTCAATGGCTGCAAGTTCCCCAGGACCTGTGGCTACAAAAAAAGCTCGAATCATTACCCCTGCAATACCGTGCTTGACAGTTTGTATGCTTTCTTTTGTTTTTACCAAATGTAGCACAGTGCATTATGCCAACATTTCTCCTTAGGTTTCATCTGAACAAATGACATTTTCCCAGAAGTTTTGTGCTTTGTTCAAATGCAACTTTGCAAACTTAAATTGTCCTGCCATGTTCTTTTGAGAGCTTTTTAGGGCCTTCTCCTGGCAACCCTTCCAAATAAGCCATGTCTGTTCAGTTTTTTTTTCTAATCTTAATGTAATGAAATTTTTAACATTTAACATGCTAATTAAGGCCTGTAAAGTCTGACATGTAGCTCTTGGTCTGATGGTCTTATCTTGGAGCAAACTGACTAGGATATCCACTCCTGGGAAGATTGTGACATGTTTAAAATACAACTGACTCATTCAGACCAGCAAACTTACAAAACTTCTGGATTCACAGAAGCGCTCACACTGGCTCAGTTAATCATGGGTAATTGATTAGCATCACTTGGCTTCAACGTACCCTTAATGCTGTGAAAGCAGTAATGGTTTTCACAAGACTGCAAGGAGTCCTTTGAAAACTACCTTTGTCATATGACTGTAGGAAAAAAATGAGACCTCTCATATCGCACAAATAGTTTTTGCTGACCACCTATGCTAAGTGGTGATATGACACTTAATGTTTACAAAAAACATACTTTATTAAAAGTTTTTTTCCAGTGATTTTTTCAGAAAGCAGATAAAACATTAAAGTCAGTTATAGAAAAAAATATGCTGAAAGACTATTGAGATTTTGGTTTTGGATGAAGACACCTGAAGTGGGCGTAGAATTGATTTGATTGCAGAGCTTAGAGGTATTTTTCAGCTTGGAAAATTTCAATTGACCTTCTCCTCAATTTTTGAGGTCATGAAGGTTTAAAAATGCTGGAAACATAACAGAAACTAAAACGGGCCAAATTTGGACCTGGCTCCATGTACTTCAAGAGTCTGTAAGTCAGAAAATTTTCATAGTATGGAGGTAAAATTTTACATGACTTCACCAAATATACTAAAATTCTTGTACAAAGCTGATTTTGAGGTGGTCTGGTGTGAAGCACTCCCTGATTTTTCATGGAATCACCCTAATTCCACTGTTATACATAACCTCTGATAAAACGTCAAGGCATAATTGCTTCAGTTTTTAAACTGTAATTAGCTTGGACAATTTCATTTGTACACCAGAATTCTGTACATTAAAAACATGGCACGATCACACATGATTATTTCACATTTCCACTGAAAGTCAACAAATTAGACAAAATAGATTTCCACTGTGAGGTCCCGTTTGTGTGAATGCAGTAAAAAAAATTAATGTTAATGATGAGCAACTCCTTGTCAGCTACAGCAAAGTGAAATTACTTTCTGATATGCTTGGTTAATGAAATTGATTTTTGATTGGTGTTTAATGGATCATATTTCTCTGTGATGAAAAATGTGCTACCAAGTTTGCAAGTAACAACTGAGACTGCAGAGAAGCAAAAAATAGTACTGAGGGTGAGTAATAAACTTAGTTTGATTACTTACAACAAAGCACACTGTCAAACATGCTTTGTTGTAAGAGATGACAATGCAAACAGCCATTTACTAGATTGCCACTCATGTGTTTGGTTTATAATTGTGCTGTGTCATGTTACAAAATCTTATTTTTTTAAGCCTTTTAGCCATAATTATAGGTGTTGTTTACTGCAAGCGTTTTAACAGACCATGTGAGATCTCCTGGGTAATTTCACTCCTGAAAGCTCCAATAATTTCACCTCTGTGTTCTTAAACACAGCACTTAAAACCAAAGTCTAGTGCTTGGTAATGGTCCATGCTGGACACATAAATACTGTGTGTGATAGCGCAACAGAAAGAGAGAAAGGGCAGTGAGAAAAGAGGAGACGCATCCATCACCGTGGTCTCCATTACACTCCTCATCAGTTCTCATTTAAAAGGCTGTCCTGCCTCTCCTCTCTTTCTTTATATCTGTTGCTCTCTCTTCCTCTCTGTAATTGTCTCTCTCATTGGGGTCAAACATCTGAGCAGTCAGAGAGAACAATGTTCCTAAAATGAGCAGTAAATTCTTAATTTCTCTGTAAAGGTATTTATCACTCTCATTAAGTTTATCCACACACTATTTGACATTTAGCCTGATTATAACCACAGTTTTTATTATTGCACAAAAAATATGAGAGGAATATGTACCTCGTGGTAGGTGTCCTCTAGCTCCCCATCATATATCCACCTGTAGAGAAAGTTGAGAATGGGGTTTGACACCAGGCTGAGAATATGTTGAACAAGCGCTCTCATCTGTGGATCTCCCGTTTTGCCATAGGCATGGACTGCTGAAGCCAGCTCACCTCCCTTACGACCTGAATGACACACAGTGCAGGGACATTTAGAATATTACATTCAGTATAGGGTGTTCACCCACCTACTCAAAAACTAAATACACACAAGCCCAAGAACATGTCCACCTACCTTGGCAGAAGTCGACGAGGGCAGCGAGCGTTTTGAGTCTGACTTTAGGGTCGTACATCCAGACCAGAAGCCTCTTGAGGGTCAAACTGCTCTCCGTGCACACATTCACTCCCTGGTCATCCTCTACCTGTAACTAAAGTGCAGAAAAATTACCTTAGATTGCTAAGTCAGCACTGGTTCAGTGTAATCACTGTGGTTATGTGCATGTTGGACATACAGAAAATATTCTCAAGAAGGCATCAAAATATTATGATAAGCTTTCTCTAAGGTATAAAACATGAGTATTTACCAAGTTAAAGTATTTTTTGTGAAAGAGCTGAAACCTGACATTCCCTTATTACAAGCAATAATTTGTTTACCTGTGAGTGGAGGACGGAGAGAAGCCTGTAGTACTCCTTCAGCTCCTGATGGAGTGAGGCACAGAAGCTCTAAGGGGAGAGAAAGTCATGGAGGGTAAACAGAAATAGAAAGGTAAGCACTAGTGGAGGATTGTGTTATTAAAATAGTCATACACATGTACAATTAATAATGCACACAGTCGCACCTGGCCAACCAATCCAAAGGCCCGGTCAAGGCTCCTGGCATCAGTGTACTTCCTGACTTTGTTGTGGAGCCAGCCAAGTTCAGCCAGTCTGCTGCTGGTGTCCCTAAGGGACTTGCACAGCACCACCTAGTGAGAAAGCGAATACATTACAACCCCAGAAAAACAACCCCATAGCATTATCCCGCTTCAACTAAACATTACAGTTGGCACAATGTACTCAGGCAGGTAACGTTCTCCTGGCTTTGCCAAACCCAGACTCATCCATCAGACTCCCAGACAGGGAAGTGTGACAGTCCACAAAATATGTTTCCACTCCTCCAGAGTCCAGTGAAAACAAAGCTTTACACCACTCAATACAACACTTGACATTGTAATCCGTGATGTAAGGCTTGCATACAGCTGCTCAACCATGGAAACCTATGGTGTTAACGTTCCCAGTGTTGAGTGTTTTTTTTTTTTTCAATTTAAAAATTCTGTATTTAATTAATTGTCTCAAAACAAAAAGAAAAACAAAACAACACAAACATTAAACCACACAGCTAAAAGTCCCGTGATCACCTGACCGTTGGGACAGAGCACCAACCATGCTAAGACCATGGGAAGCTTGCCAAACACTGGTCACAAGATATTGTTTGAACTCACCCATAGTTCTGTTGTATATAACACAACCATGGTCCAATACATTCAGTTTCAGTTTGTGCTAGAGGAGGTTTGGAACTCTGCAGTCATTGAGTCAGGAGTGACGTTTACACACTACGTGTCTCAGCACTCAATGACCTCACTCTATAATGTCATGTGGTTGAGTTTCTGTAATTCCTAAACACTTCCACTTTACAACAATACCACTTACAGCTAATAGCGGAATATCCAGAATGGAAGAAATTTCACCAGCTGACTTGTTACAATGGTGACATCCCATTATCATACCATGCTGGAATTCAGTGGACTGTTTAGTACAACCCATTGTTTCACAAAGGTTTGTAAAAGCAGACTGGATGGCTAGGTGCTTAACCCTGATGGTGAGCCACATACTTGAACTTTTGCTGTCTGCTTATTTTGAATCTAATATTAATTTCAAGAAGATATGGCATTCCATATTTCATATCTTTTAATTAAATTTTGTATTGTATATTCCTAGGTCAAGGAGTGTCTCTGGAAAGGATTCATACAGCTTCTCTAGGATGGATTTTGTAGACATAATAATAGTATATTAATTAAAAACTTAACTATTATAAATTATAACCACATCTTGAAAGAGATTATTGTAATTTGCACAATATACCCACTATAACTACCAAGGCCTTCTCAAAGCAACAGACTTGTTTTCAGGCTGCAGAAAAGTCTGCATTTAATGATGCATTAAATTTTCATCTGCTTAACAAAAACCTTTTATCCTGGGAGCTTTACAGAGAGCTTTAGAGGCCAAAGCAGATTCCAAAATATCTCCATCCTTGACTTATATATCTCTGGTCTCAGTGGCTCCATCTCCATCAGGATGGTGTCAGCAGATTGACTACAAGTCTAAGTTTAGCATCATGGAGGAAGAATATAGGACAAGCTCCATCTATGGCATTCCTATTGATAATATGGCAAAAAGGGGCAGAGAGGGGAATAAAATGAACTGGCAGGACAGACAACAAAAAGAGAGAGAGAAGAAGTCGATGTGGCTTGGAGCCAAAAAGCTTCATATTGATCTGTTGAGTCTTGATTCTAAAGTTCAGTCAACAACAACAGTCTTGATATTATATCATCTATTATGCCTAATAAGAAAAAGTGATCTTTGAGTGGTTGGAGCTTCGGGACTTAAATCTTATGCTTCCTCCACCGCCTGCACATTTTACTACCTGAACTTCCCTCTGTTCACCCTGTGGTCCACACTGGAGCAGGATGATGAGTTGAACTGCACTGTCTTGTTACTGTATGTAATCTGTGCACCCTGTTGAACTGATTAGTCTATTTAAAGTTTAGCTCCATGAAACTTCACGTACCTTGTTGTCAATTTTGTAGCAGTTATCCTGTGCATTCATCTTGATGAATTTCCCATCAATTCCCTGGAAGACATAAAGGATGTCCCGCACCAGCGCTGCCTCGCTCACCTCACCTGCACATGCAGAATACAGAGAATTATTGTAAAACACAATACGAAAAAATTTGGGGGGCATGATTTCTACAAAAGACTCCCAATGACAAACTGAAAGAAATTTGTTAAGAGCCTGCTGCAGTGTACAACATGTGGATACAACATTTTATGTATTAGAAGGTGTGGTCAGAAAAATAAATATCAGAAATGAATACATCAGAGGGAGAGCTGAGCAGTTTAGAGAAAATGTAAGAGACCCAAGGTTGAGAAGGTTTGGACATGTACAGAGGGACAGAGGATTTATTGGAGAAAGGATGTTGAAATTGGAGCTGCAAGGCAGGAGGGAAAGATAAAGGCCGCAGAGGAGGACATGCAGAAGAGGGTTGGTGCAACAGAAGAGGATAGGGTGAGATGAAGGTAGATGATTTGCAATGGAAACCTCCAAATAAAATATCAGAAAAAAGAAGTAGAAGGTCAAAAAATACATGCTCATTTTTAATCTCACTGATTTTTTTGACATTCACGGAGACCAGATACCCATCACTCACCAGATGTGTCACCGTCTCGGCGAGGACGCACCACTTTGGCGGTGGGAACTGGAGCTCCGAGAGGTGGCCGAGTGGTGGGTGGAGCCAGAGCAGAGGAAGGAGAGGAGCTTACAGGAAGAGTCCAGGCTAAGCGTGAACCCAGAGGTTGACCGCCTCCAGCTGCAGACTGAGGCGGCTGACTGAAACACACAAACACGTTTACATTAGTTTTGAGATATTGCCATTTTACCAACGATTGAGTTGAAAATAAATTCAGTTTGTCTGCTTGCTGGAAATCCCTTTACAACATAATAGCTGACAGGTAGCAGCAATGTTGTAAGCCTCACTCAACTGAACCTCTCCACTGTGTCTGTTGTGTTGTTGCCTTGTGGAGCATTTTAATTGAATTATTTGACAAACAACATGGCTTGCTGTGCGATACACTATCCAAGAAGTTTGAGCTTCAGTTCTTCAAGTATTTTATTTGTATGTTACAGAGCACTAATTAGCAGATATGTGTAGCTGCATGTTGCACCCATAAAGTGTATGGATGCAGCTTGCTAAACAAGTTTGCTGGTGTTAACTGGTAACTTGGCACTTCACCCTGTCATCTAAAGATGACCCTAAATTCAACATTGTACCAGCCAAAATTTAAGAGGTGAGGTTTCAGAATAAGAGCCTATGCAAATAAGTCCAGAAACTGATGGGTGATGTCACTGTGGCTCAGTCTATGGCTCAGATTTGGGAAATGATTTGGATGAAACTTTCTTAAACTGCTTACAAAAGAAAGAGGAAGAAGAAATTCTTCTGTCAGATTTGATTTGTGATTATTCAAAGAAAATGTGGAAGTGCTAACCAATGACATAAATGCATTTTGGTTAGAATACATGCTTTCAAGAATGTGTGGCATAACCACCTACCAACAAAACCAACACATCAGCCCACATCTTAATATGTTCCATCAACACAACTTCTTATGCCATGTTTGAACAGCAAATAAATTCATTTAATAAAGCATGCATCTTTGTACTGTTAATTAACATTATCACTGTGTCCTCTCCAGAGTACTGAATATGGGGGGAACTTTTTATGTTTGAAAAGTGAAAAATTACCCTTTTAAGACAAAGGTGAAGCCAGAGAGCCCAATGGCCATTTGTTACCGAAGAACTCCTGCATTATTAATGTGAATAAATGGAATTAAACGGCCTTCTGATGCCTCATAAAACAGTGTTATTGGTCAGACTAATAGGAAAATTCCCTTTCGGGTACTAAATGATGCCTCCTGGATACAATACAAAAACATCAGATAAACACTTCATGGCAGTGCTTTTAAAAAACAGTTTATGACTTTTAACATGTGGTACATATGAAGGGGCTCACCCTGCCAGCAGTGACTGTGGTGTTGGTGTGGGTCCATTCAGTGTGTAGACTCCAAGACTGGAAATCCCACTGGTCCCAACACTGGCTGACAGGCCAGCACTTCTCTCCCCATAGCCAAGGGCCAGGCTCTGGGGACGAGTGCAGTAGAATGGGGTGGAGTGGGCGTCTCTGGGGAGAGCTTGAGCAAACAGTGCCCCATAGTTTCCAACCTGGAAAGGACAGTAAGACAATGAGGATTCCAGTCAGTTTCCCTACTCATACTTTTATAAAAAAAACATGCAATGGTGTTAAAGTGGGCCTAGTCTGCTTTTCCTTGTTTTTTGTCATAAGTATATATTGTTACAATAGTGGCTTGTCAGGACCAAAGCTCAAATAATCAGGTTAATGTATCTACGTGTAATCCTTATGAGCCAAAGGCTTCAGAATGCTCTAAATTTGTTCTACTCTTGGCTCTGTATGATGATATAGAGAGGGGATATCCTTTCATAGCCATCTCAAGCACACAACTGTCTGCAACTGCAGAAGCTTAGCTCACTTGTAGTTCAAACCTTCGATTTGCGAGGAACACCCACAAGAAGAAAGTTGGCTAAAGTGAAGGAGAAAGAACCTTAAATGGCGTGTTTCAGATAGAGAATGAACTGAAGGGCTGTATCAAGGCCTAGTATAAGATATATGAGGATTATTTTGAACAGTGACTCATGCAAAGCTACTCTAATAGACTCCAAGAATAAAAATATGGAGTTAGAAGTTAGTATAATAGGTCCTCTTTAAGTAATCAAGGTGTCTAAAATCAATCAACATGAGATTTTAACACTGTGTATGTGTATGTGTATGTGTGTCCCTTACCCTGCTGGATGGTTTGCGGGGGTCTTCAGACAGGCTAAGCAACAGGTAGAGAACCGACCAGCGATGCTTTAGAACACCCTGGCAAACAGGAAACCATCAAAAATAAAAGTACAGAAACACAACATTTCATAAACAAAACAAAATTATATTCTGCAGGGTGACACTGGAGACTGACTTTCCAAGTTAATATATAAACTAGCAAGCAATTAATAACCAGTGCTGTAATATCTGCATTTCTGAAGGCCCCAATCCAATTTAAAGCACACCTCTACTTTATGTAAATATGATGTGTTCTGAGTCAAGAAGAAAATTGTTCAATTAAAGGTTTTTTAACTCCTTAGAAAACCATTTCAGAGAGAAATACTAACCTGTGTTTGGAGTTTTCTGTGCAGTTCTGAGAACAAAGCAGCATCTGCTTCTCTCCGCTGCTTTAGCACTGAAAAAGCATCAAGACCAACTGTTAGCTAGGGTGTTTCCTGCACCACCAGCTCATTTAACAAATGAACAAAGCTGTAAATGTTCCTGCGCTGAACAGGTTAATAATGAAAAGGAACCTTTCCACAAACCGCATGATAAGAAAGCAGAAAATGAATAGCTGAGGAATGTGAGGAATGCCAGCAAATGGCAGACTTCAAACTTGCTAAATAAGACAAAGCATATGTTCATATTTATGATACCTGCATTCATAATAGTAAACAACTTCCAGCTCCAGTATACCCTGTCAAAACTGGCACTTAGAGCAGCATGACAAATGGCATTTATTTAGTTTGTTACTAATATGTTACAATGTGATTAATGTTAAACTTATACAAATGTCTTCCTGCATCATATTATGAAACTCTGAAAAACACTTGTTGCTGTCTGAAGAGTTGGGCTAAATAAACACTGTACAGTAAGTGCTGTGCTATTTTGGTTTTACTGTCTGCAGCAAACCTTGGATCAATGTTTTCCCACTAATGGTGTGACCTTGCCTCCCATTAAAGTCAAATTGGACTCTCTACTATGGTACAGTAAAGATTTTCCAGCATATATATCAAAGCTGACATAGACGGTATATTCTGACATAAGGGGATCAGATGTCAAAGTAACTGAACGAGGTAATATATTGTGGGTTACAGTGAATTTGCTTTCACTGGGTGGGGGTAGCGTCAATCCAAATGCGACTCACGTTCTTTCTTGATCTTCTCTGACACCAGGAACTCGTCTCGTTCAATAGTGGGCGCGTAGTTACTGCCAATGACTCGAACTGCATACTGGAACTGGTGGGCAACTTCAGCTGGAAAAACAAATATCAAGTAATGACTAACAGCTTGAAGCAAAGCACAAATGGCAGACTCTACTGATTTTCTCTGCATTTTTCTTGCCTTTATATCCCATTATTCCTCTTCATTTTCAAAATGCACAGTATAATATGTTGCACTTACTGACTATGATAGTGTAGACTTGCCATTACTTTAGGAAGGACCGTGAGTAATGGGACAATTAGTGTGGCAAACACTCTGGATTAGGGTTGTGAGATATGATATATATTGGATGACAAAATACAAACGTTTGTTGTTTCATATTCTGCTCTATCATTTATTTTAGGTTGTTGCAAAATATAGTGTTCACTAGAGATGTTCCTGACCACTAATTTACTTGTCAGTTAAACATACAAACACCACATGTGTATTTAAGAGCTATTTGAAACTATTAATCACATTCTTTGATAGCCAATTCGTGTTTTAAGCATCACAGATATGTGCTGCACTTTGTGCCATGTGTAACCTGCGCACACTGTTAATGGCAGTAGTGCTTCTTCTTTGCAGGCTAGCGTCTACACAGCTATGCACACTATGGTTGTGGATTGCTTCAGCTGCATGATTACAACAATTTACTCTGGCACTGCCAAAATACAACCACTCATTCTCTAGATCAAAGTACAGCAGAACTGCACTGTTTCCAGATACTGCTATCTGTCCCACACTGCTAGTTTACAACTTCCCATCAGAAAGAAAGGCTCAGCTGTCTGTCGGGGGACAGATCGGTTAATGGAGGGTAGACTCTTTCATTCAACATGTATCTGCTGTTGTACATTAATAAAAGAGGAATCATTTATTTAATTAACTAACAAGAGCAACTAGTAGCGCACATCCTTGCTTTTTACGGCAATATTTTTTCATCATTTGGAAACCTGAATACCGGCATAGCTTCATTCTCTGCTATAGTTTAAATGTGGATTCTTTTACACCAATATTTATGTTAGGCCTGTATTCATTAGCTTTTTAAATGGGTTTTATATTCTATGCATTAATATTTTATTTGTTTACTTTCTTAATTAATCATTGTCCCACAAATTCTAAATCAGGCATGTCAAACATATTGGCCCACGCGTCAGAAAAGAACATTAAAGTATTCAATCTGGCACACTGGATGGCCACTGAAAAAATGTGGAGGGCATAAAATAAGAAGGGCATAACTTTCGACCTTTAGTTGTATTTCCATCAGTTTTACAGCCCTCTTACTGACAAATAGATGACCCGTGGCCAGTCATACATCAAAGTAACAAATAAAGAAAAAATGTGATTTTTCTTTATTTAGTATTTAAATTAATAATGGAAAAGTTAATTTTTTGCTTTTTACAATAGAATTTTTGGTGGTTACACAGACCATTTTCAGGTATTTCACAGGATTTCTGTGTTTTAATTACAGGATAAGGTCCTTTATCTCTTACAGTATAAGCCCAATGAGCCGTGCTCACAGGTTTCATTGCTTTGCAGCATTTCTTTAAAATGTGGAAGATGCTGTCTTATAATTGCCCTTCTTTTTCTTAAGATATATCAGGGATTTAATATGTAGCTAAACCTCTTTACCCTGAATGTAAGGGGAATAATTTAGAGGCGTTTTTTCTTCATAGGTAAGTTATTGCTTTACTGATCTACAGGCCAACATGTGGCTCACAATATAAAATGAGTTTGACACTCCTGTTCTAAATAAAAAGAGTAAAATAGTGAAATATGAATGGGTGCCATTCATTTGGTTATTAAACGATTAGTTAAATTTTTAGAAAATGCATTATATCTAGATATAAGATGACATATCCTGGTCATATAGCCCAGCCCTACTCTGGAAAAGGATCTAAAAAGCTGTTTTTTATTCTTCAAAACTGCCTTTGATCACAATAATGTTAGTAAATGAAAAACAGGGCATCTGCCTCTGTCGCTATCTCCAGCAGGGGCCTGCAGCTAGCTACACACAAGTAAATTCAATATGAGATGATGATCAGACTCACAAATAATTGAGCTAACACACGAACCACGTAAAGAAACCAAAGGTAGCGGCGTAACGCAGTGGCTGCTGGAAGCACAGCGAAGCTGTTAAGCGGGATGTGCAGCATCTGGCCTGGCCAAGCCAATAGGCTGACAGATAGGCGGACCGAGCCCCCGCTAAAGCTACCAAAATCAATACGACCCCATTCTTAATAACTTCAGGCTCACAATAACGTGGGGCTTGTTCACTTGCGTTGAGGAGTTGATCATATCCTAACCTCAAATTCGGCAAACATTTGAAAGCCTGAGCGGCAGCTATTTCAGTAAAACTTGAACCACGTTCTCCAACATTCAGTCGCAAAAAGCAAACCGGCTGCTTCAAACGCTTAATAAACAGGGAGTCAGGGCCGGGTGATGTCAAGTATGAAGGCCGAATTTGAGAGTGAATGTCAAAGCTTCATCAGACAACCTGCAGTACTGTGTGCAGTACGTGTGAGTGAGAATAAGAAAAGCAACCATAAACAGGAGGGTTTTTTGAATGAGGTTCGGTTTGGGATTTCCTGCACTAGCGCGCAGCCTGCTAACGGTAACGTCTGTACCTTCACTTTTCCCCGTTATTCTGCAGCACAGGCTCTGGAGAAGGACGTTAGGTGATTTCTGATCCAGGGTTGCCATGCTTATCCGGGACTAATGCTCCGTGCGTTCCCCCAAAATATGAATAAATGTGACTTAATAATATGAACTAACTCCAGTCTGCTACTACCAACAACGCCATTTTGACAATTTGCGGCAAGTTAGCGCGACGCAGGAAGAACATGACAAGGGCCAGTGCGGTTTTCCCTTCAAAGTAAAAGCATAGAGTTGTAAATGCTTGCTGCATGACTTCGGTTAAGAATCAATACATGAGGCCAAGTCGCAAATAGAGGCGCTGTTGCACAGGACTAACTAATAAAGAAGTTAATCAAGAGAATATTATAGGGGTTTTAAGGAGATTAGTCCACCTAAATGGTGTCAACAAAAGACAAACCTGATAACCAGCTGATGTTGCATTAAAAAGAAAAAGTTCGAGTACTAAATAAGACTTAAAGTTCTGCATCCATGCCAAATAACTTATTATTCTGTTTAATAAATAAACAAATATTCTTCTTATTTGGCTGCTCCCATTAGGGGTCCCCACAGCGGATCATCTGCCTCCATCTCACCCTATCCCTTGCATCCTCTTCTGTCACATCAACCCTCTGCATGTTCTCCTTCACTACATCCATCAATCTTCTCTGTGGTCTTCCTCTTCTCCTCCTGCCTGGCAGCTCAATCTTCAACATTTTTTGTCCAGCATGTCCACTATGCCTCCTCTGAACATGTCCAAATCATCTCAGCCTTGCCTCTCTGACTTTGTCTCCAAACTTCTCAACATGAGCTGTCCCTCTGATGTTTCTAATCCTGGTCACTCCCAGCAAAAATTTCAGCAACTTCAATCCTGCCACGTCCAGCTGCAGGTCCTGTCTTTTTTGTCAGTCCCACAGTCTCCAAGCCATACAGCATATCAGGTCTCAATACCATCTTATAAACCTTTCCTACCACACTTGCTTTTTGTCACAAAGCATCCCTGACATTCCTCTCCACTCACTCCACCCTGCCTGTAATCTCTTCTTCACCTCTCCTGTGCTTTGTCCATTGCCTTGGATGGTTGACCCCAGGTATTTAAACTCATCCATCTTCACCACCTCTACTCCTTGCATCTTCACTTGACTTCCTCTCATTCACACATGTTTTCTGTTTTGCTTATACTGACTTTCACTCCTCTTCTCTCCAGCACATACCTCCACCTCCTCCCTCCTCTCACTACAGATTACAGAGCTGGACACACTTGGATGTAATACTAGTGGAATTTATGCTATTCAAGTGTGTATCCCCCACAAGTAAGGCTAGACTAGCAGCATTTGGTTGTGTGGCATAATACTTAATTGTTATTATCAGCTCCACTCAGCATGATCTTGCTTTTTTCTTCTTTTCATTTTTTCTTTCTTTTTTTTTACTCTTGAAAGAATAACTTCCCTTCATTTTTCTTGAGTGGTTTTGTCATTTTTGTTTAAACACAATCATGCACACCACTTGCAATGAGAAGCAGTCATGTGGGGGCCCCCACAGGTCTGTAGTTTCAAGCCCTCGGGTGCCCCCACTGGTCTGGGGCCCTAGCCCGTGCCCCACCTCCGGACACACCGCTGATACGGTCAGCTATCACGCTTGCTTGGGAAAGGAACGCTTGCACATGGGTTTTATTTTGAAGAGTCCAACAGGAAAATGTTGTTGATATTGCTTT
The DNA here is from genome assembly GCA_015106775.1 of Etroplus canarensis. NCBI lineage: Eukaryota > Metazoa > Chordata > Actinopteri > Cichliformes > Cichlidae > Etroplus > Etroplus canarensis. The sequence goes on from VUQH01014184.1 coordinate 21,249, forward strand.
TTCTTTCACGCTGGAGTTTCAACAGAACCCGCCGAAAAGCTTCTCCAGGAAGCACAGCATGGACAGTTGAATGAAAATAATTCCCTCCTGAAACGTGGCATCATGCGTTTCAGTTCTGACCCTGCTGACCTTACTAACAATTTACAAATTGACTGTACAACATTGCAGAAATAACTTTTTAAAAATAAAATCATAATTCATTTTTAATTGAACCTGAAAAGTGGGCATCAGTTGTAACAGGAATGGACGTGTGCTTAGTCTAAGTAATAAAAACAAAAAAATGAGCCTTTTGTTGAAAGTAGATGTGGAAAAAAAGAGACTTCTAAGAATTTTAAAAAAATTATTTCAGCACCATCTGTGTGGACAGCACTTTAATGTGGTTCAATACTCCCCCATAGGTCCCCCCAAACAGGGGAATTTCCAGGATTTTTTTAATCCTGGGGTCCACCAACTAGTTGAGGGGAGGCTCACGGGAAACGTGAAAATTCGATCTGAAATTTTTAAAAAAGCACCTGAAAATTCAGTGATACTGTAGCTAATGATTTTAATGTGCATGGACCTCCTGCAGCCATAGAAACCCATTAGGAAACATAGCTGCCCTATGATAATAATATGGCACAACAAGATTTAACAGCAGGTAGTGGACCTAATAAAATATAGTCTGGTTGCAGCTATAAATAAGTTTAACCTTACTGAGTTGTACAAATAAATAACAATGTCTCACACATCCTTCATTTTCACTTTGCACAGTAAACTAACACATAAATAGACCAAACCAGCGTGATGTACATGAGGAAGAATTAATCCATCAAAATGTAACAAATTTATTGTTTTCCATTCATAATTAAACTAACAAAATAATAAAATTAAAATAAATAATAAAACTTCATGTTTATATTTCAGCAAATTATCTGACATTGAATACATGTCACCTGGAAGTTTTTTGTCAGTGTTGTGTCATGGTCTAAAAATAATTCCAAAATGAAAGTTGAACTGATGTTGCACGTGGGAGGAAAACAGTTTTTAAACGTTGCCTCTCCGTTGTTGCTAGCTAGCAAGAGAAAGTTTATGTTCAAGTGTTGCTTCTCTTTATCAATTAGAATAAAGCCAAATAAAGAAAACATTCTCGACAGAATGAATGAAAAAAACAAAAGCCACACACTGTCTTTATTACAGTTTTGTCTATTTAAGTCATCTCTAAAAGTCTGTTGTGTTAAGTTCACCATGCAAAAAATGAGACAAAATTTAGATGTGCCTAACCATGAATTGCTTATAAGTGTTGTGTAGATGGAGAAGATGTTGTGTGGACGTGTTCACAACCATGCACCAACCGGATTAATTGTCATTATTTTAAAAATACAAAGAAAGGGGCATTTAATTCCTTTATTGCAATGTACCTTCAGCTGCTCCATTGCATTCTCCCTAAGGGGGCACCACAGCAGATTAATCCACATTGGTAATTTGGCAGAGGTTTTTACACTGGATGCCCTTCCTGATGCAACCCTCCATGATGAGAGGGGCTTGTGTCCCCACCTGGAATTGAACCAGGGCCCTTTCGCTTGTAAGACAAATGTGTAAATCACTGCACTACAGGGGTACCTTTATTGTAATGAAAGTTGCAATTTCTTACTCTGTAGGAGCCGGTCTGACCCAGTCTTTTTTCTTCGTTCAAGCAATGTCCACAGTCAACTGCCTGCAGTTCAGTTTTTTATGTCGTAGTGCTAGCAGTTTTGACCCAATAGACATTGGGGTTTCAATCAGGCTTGCTGGGATATTTACAGTGATGCACTGAGAAAGACAAAACTGCCTTTCACAGAAAAAGGGGAGCCAGACCTCCTTTTTTGCCACTGTAATTTATATCAATGATTGATGGGGGGGGGGGGGGGG
>VUQH01014184.1:23155-40396 GCA_015106775.1 Etroplus canarensis
GGGGGGGGGGGGGCACCCTAGTTCCCACTTTCAGACCCGCCCCTGCTCCCTCCCCGCCATACAAAAAAAATTTGCTGTTTTATTTAAAGTTCCATTTAATTTTGCATTTGGCGCAACAACAAACACACGAGCTTCCCATAATGAACTGAAATCAATAATTAATCACCAAAAGCGCTTGAGAGCGCATGCGTTCACCCTCAGCTCCTGCCAGAGCCACCACCTGGCTCCGCGTGACGTAGATGAAAGAAAATCTCCTTTGGCCGCGGCGCGAGACAAGAAGATTATTAGTACACGCGCGGAGGGGAATCGAGGGAGTGCGAGGGAGCTGGATATTAGTTTGGCTCCAGTCTTGTAGGAGGAGCAGCACACTTCTCTGTGCCTGTATGAACTGTATTAAAACTGTAGCAGAAAGCGCATAGACCAGACCTGCTACAGTGTCCGTAGGTGAGTGCGGTTTCTTTGGACAGAGCCCGTTTATTTTAATTCAGGAAGAAGAGAAGGGAGAGAAAACCATGGACCAAGGAAGAGAATTAAAAAGAAGCTAGCGCCTGCAATACAAGTAACGTTTGGAAAGCAAGACCAGGAGAAGTGTCCGGAGAGGAAAGAGGAACAGGATGGGGATGGATTTCAGCACTCTGCGTACTCTCATCAGCCGATATGTAAGTTTTCTTCTTGCGCTTGTTGCTTTTGGTGAACGTGTGGGACTAGTTGTCCGCAAAGCAAAGCAATTTACATTTTCTAAAGAAACGCGTGAACTTCTGTCACGGCGGGTTCAAATTCCGTCGAGGCGGCTCTCATGCGGATTAAGTTTCACTCACGAAAGGGAGTGGAAGGAAGCGCTTTTAGGAAAGGTTGGGAAACTGTCCGTCGCTCAAAGAAACGCCTCAACTGTTATTATTATTATTATTAACTTAAATGTTTTTTTTAAATCTTTTGTTATGGTAATATAAAACTGTGACCTTTTGGAAAGATCCTCAAACAGCATTCATTTTATTATTATCAATTCTGAACATGAAAGTCCATATAAAATGATGCACTTTAAGTGTTTTTTGGTAAAATGCTTATGTTGAATTATTCCTTCACATAGCCCGACTTCAATATTATACCAGTATAATATTATGCTTCTTTTATTCCAAGTACTCTCGCACACATGTTCAGACACAACAGCGTTCACCATTAAACCAATAAAACCAATTGTGTTTTGAATGGTTTGAAGGTGGAGTCACCTCTCAGTATCACTGGTTGCAGTGCAGGGTTGGCTGCATCTCTAATCATGACAGAACATGCCAAAAAATGCAGACAAGCAGCTATTATCATCCATGTCAACATCGCCACTCACTCTCATTTATTATGCTACCTCTCCCAGTAGAACGAAATGGAACATGAATTATGTAATCCAGTTGTTTTCACCCTGGTAGTCAAATCGATGGGCAGCAGTGGAGCAACCTGCCTATATGGGTTACATTAGGCTCCACAGTAAAGTGTCTGACAGTAATCCCGACAGAGTGAGCCCTGCTCACATGAGGTTTATAACCCAGCTCCTTGCTCAGCTGAGGCTTAGACACAACCTCCCAACTGTTGCAAATGGCTGATTAAATACAGCACCCTGCTGTGTGGAGGGTGAACTGGAGTCATACAGCTAGAAGCATGCAGAGACAAGCCTGTGACTGTAGGATGTGGGATGCTGATGAGGTCTGCTGCTGTAATTGGTCTAGATAACTGCTTTAGACAAATGGGTTAGGGTTAAATTGATTGCTTTGCTGCTGTGATGGAAAGAGACTGCTGAATGCTTAAGTCCAGGGTCAGGAACTTTTATCTGTTTGTCAGATGCAGGATTGTCCCACTGACCACATCTGTAAAATCAAACCAACTGTAAATTAAGGCTTTATTTTAAAACCGCGGGATCTGTTTGTTATGGTTTAGAGAGTTTGTGGAGCAATTAAAAATCATGATTTTGTCAATTTTTAAGTGTAAATTTAAAGCACACAATAATAAAAATGCACGTCTCCTTACTAATCCCTAATTAGTTGTCACTTTCTCACCATTCAGAGCCTTCTAGCCATCTCTTGCATAAGCTTATTTGTGACTTGAATTCAGAAACCAGTTCCAGTTGAGTCACTGGGCTTTGGGCATGTTCAGATCTGTGACAGATTTTATGGACTGATAATAGATCCCTGTGATTTCAAAATAACTAAACAATAAACTGAACTGAATGAAGGACACTTTTGAGCTTTAAATGTTCGCCTGTGTCTCTGATAACTTGTAAATGCATGCAATAAACAATAAAATCTGAGTTTCCACCCATAGCAGCCAAATAACCAGAATGCACAATGTAAATAAATGGATACTTTGTGTAAACACAATGTAATAGACAGCATTGGGTTGTTATTACTTGCAGTATACCTTTGTTTTAGAAATAAGGTGATAACCCTTCTTGTTTCTATCTGAGATGTGTTAACAGTCATCAGAGGTAATTGTAGGAATCAGAACCAAGGGAAAGGTGAAACACCACCTCTGTCATACTGGATATATGCCTCTTGTAAAACCTGTACTATCTATATTGTGAGATATCAGGAGAAACAGCACTAGATTCTCATAATAGAAGAGTAAGAAAAATGGTCATTTTGCTGTGCAGGCCTGTAAAGGTAATTTATTTAAATATTGTAATGTTTTTAACCCATTTAAATATGAGTCAAATAAACAGATTTAACTGAGGCTATTTTGCACCTGTTCATTACCCGTTACTCTCTTGTAGGGAGTGGATCCTGATGTGGGAAGTCATTCTCTTCTGCATTTCAGATTAGGTGAAAGCCAAATGACGCTATAAGCCTACACTATAGCGCTCTTTAAAAATGTAACATACAGAGTTGTATATAGAGTGGCTGTCTGTTCAATCTAGCCTGAATGGGGATAAACTGTGATGGCAGTGGCACGCAGAGCATTAAGATGTAGTGTAGTTTAGTGTATTGATACAGCTGGCTCACTAACCCTCCTTTGTTCATTTCTTGGGTTAATTTAAGGCTCTCAAAATATTAAAAGTAACTTTTATGGATATTATAAATTCTCTTCCATGCTTCTCTTCAAGTCTTTGAAAAAAAAGCATTCTTTAATTTGATTATATAATGGAATTAATCTGATTAATCTGTTAACTTTCTGTCTCAGGAGCTGAATGTAAAGCTGAGTTTTCTCCAGACAGGTTGTTAAACTCAGAAGCTGCAAATCTGTTATCAGAAATCAGTCGCAATGAGACTGCAACAGCAGCTCTGTGTAGGTGTAAAGAGAGCAAGCTGTAAATTATTTAAATCTGTTTTTGTTAGTTAATATAGCTAGCTATCAACTCTAACTCTGCTGAGTAATGGAATGTAAATAGTGTTAAGTTGTAATATTTTCCTGTTTTTTTTTTAAAGAACTTCTTCAGGGCTCAACAGATCTTTCAAGCTTAATGGTAGATGCTTATGTCAAGGAAAAAAGGCCCAACTGCAGGTTAGGTAAGGCCTGCTGTGCTTGCAATACACTGTCAGGGATGTTGAAAGCATAATGGACACTTTATTTTCATTGATTTAAAATAAAATGTCAGTCCAGCTGAAACTAGCAAATAATTCACCAACATCTGTGCGATGATGATAGCAGAGTTCTGAAACCAACCACTCCAGAGAGTGATTTGCCCTTTTTAAAAAAATAAATGTACCTGCGCAAGACCCGTTGGACATAGTTCAGATATTCTAATGATTCCAGACTGTGCTAGTTTATTTGAATTGCTTATGTCAGATTTGGCCAGCATCCTGTCCGTTCTTAAACATTTTGGTTTTTAATCCCGACAGATGGGGGTCCAGTGCATCCAGACAGAACTTTATCTTTACTCTTAAAATAAGACGTAAAAGTCACAAATTCACCACATTGACACATAGAATTGGAGCAGAAAGGAGTACCACTGGTTTCCTGATGGCAGCATATACAGAAACTTATTCCCTTTCATGTATTATTTGCACATTCACAAATGACAGATAAATACATGGCTATATTTTAAAATGGCACAATGGTGTTTAACACATTTGCCACTAATTTGAAGGTATTTTCCAGAATAAATAAATCATTTAAGCAATACAAACTGGAAAGTAAGATTATTTTGGCTTGTGTTATATTAACTGATTAAAGACATGTTGTCTCTCTCTTACGTCTTTGGATTAGGAACTTGTATCATGGGAAAATGGTTAAAAAGCTTTTTAACTGTGCATTTCAGTGCTCGTTGGGTATTTTTCTTTTAGTTAAACAGATGTTTAGCAAAGGATGCCCTTCCTGATGCAACCCTCCATGGTGAGAGGGGTTTGTGTCCTCACCTGGAATTGAACCAGGGACCTTTTGCTTGCAAGGTGATTGTGTAAACCATTGCCCTATCTGCTGTAAATCATAATAATAGAAAGTGGCACTAGTAGTAAAAATGACCATTTGGCATTATCTGGGGAAAATGTGATGTGACATTGAAATTTCCTTCTTCTGTTTTCTGAATAAATTACATACCACAAGATGATCTGCTACTACTACTACTACTACTGCTATTATTGTTACTTTGTAACTGTGAAACTTAAAGATTAATAGAAAAATCTAAAATGAATAAAGTGATGTCATGTATGTGTGTTAGGTGTGTTAAAGCAGATAGGCAGCTTTCCTGTCAAACTGCCTAATGTGGTTTCCTGGAAGTCTCCTTGGTCTCCCTCTTGCTTCACATTGTGGATTAAAGGGTTGATGTTGTTCACTATGCCTTCACTTAATTAATCCAGTTTACAGTTATACCTTTAGGCCTAAGCCAGTCACTAAACAACTTATGCCTTATATTCAGTCTGGTTTGTTTTTTAATTGGTTCATCACTCAGCAGGCTGTACGTGAAGTGTGCTAACTGATCCGTGTATATGAGGCCACAGTAAATGTTTACGTCAGTAGTGGCTAGTGATCATATTGCTGTCTCTATAGTGTCATTCTTGCATATAGTAAGAAACAGGGAAATGGCATACAGTAGTAGCCAGGTGATGCAGAGGGTATCAGATCACATTAACTCCTTGGCTCTGACTGCTTGTTAATAATTAAATAGCAGACTGGCTGACAATGAGGGCTGATGTTTGTGTAGCTTGTTTAGGAGTCTTCCACAGCAGGGCTGCTCACTGGGGTTCAGGGACACACTGGGTTGCTTGACGAGATTCCAGAGGGTCTCCTTCTAAAGTCTTCATTTTAGCTTCGACCCACAGTCATACAGTATGCAACATAGTTTCACAACTGAGGTCTGATAGAAACTTGAAAAATGAGCGCTTCTTTAAATAATCTAACGCTTCCTCACAGTTTTTTCTTTCTTGTCCTATGCTGGCTTTTCTGACCGACATTCTTCCCTAAAAATTCATACAGTAGTGCAGAAGGAAGATTTTATTCTGCTAATTGAAAGGGAGTACCTAAAGGTGTAGCAAAGTTAATTGAGCACTCAAGAAGAGGTTATGAAAGGGTTAATCACAGTCATGAAATTTAGGACAGAAATGAAAATGAGTACTAATTTGTCCTCTTTTTACGTTCAGCTTCAAACAGCAGATTTCACATTTGTAGTCATGCCGCTGCTGTTCATATTACAGCACTTGTAAATGACAGATCTTGTAAATGCCTGCTTCTGCACAGTATAGGCATGGCATGGTGTGTCACAAAGGGGTAGGGTGCCATTAAACAGAACCATGTTGCTGTGAAGCTGGCTTTTGAAGTTTGCTCACAGTATCGGCAGGTTTCTTCTTCCTCAGCCTCATGTTAACAATTAAACACCTGTTCGCTGGTACTGCCCACAATCCACAAAGTTCACCTGGGTTTACCTCTTTACCTGAAGGATTTACAGGCTCTCACTAAGCCATTTGGTCTCAAGACTGTTTCATTGCTTATCTTGTTGCAGCTTCTTTATCTGTGTTGACTCCCTGGACTCACTAAAAACCTGGGTGATGAGGAATAAATCAGAAATAAAAATACTGACTAAATAAGTATAGCTCTCACAGATACACAGATTAAGAATGCAGAGAAAACTGGAAAAAAAAGATCAGTAATTTATAGTGTTTAGTGGCAACCATTTTGTAAGCTGATTATATTCATGTAAAAATACATTATTAAGCCACAGGATGTTTTTCAACGATGTAAGCACATATTGCGAAAGAGTGAAATGTCGACATTTTTCTGACACTTTTTATTTAGACCAAACAAATAAAACCCATCAGATTAATAAGTGAGAGCCTTACTTGTTCTGTTATTGTATACACCATTATTTTCTCAACTGTTCTGACCAATTTAAAATGAAGAGATTTCTACCAGTGATCCATCATCACCAGTTGCATATGCTTGTGTATTGATATGTGACAAGGTAAAACAATGCTTGACTTCTTTCCTTGTGCTATTTGGATACTTTGAGGGCAGTAGCATTTCTGAAGCAATTAACAACAAACATGAGGGGACAGAAAGTATGTATCTAACCCAGCTTCATATTTTTTTTTTTTTTATTTAGTGATGCTTTTTAAACGGTTTGGCTCCTTACCCTACTCCTCAAGCAATACCTGCAGAAGAGTGTTATAGCTCCAAATAAGGGCTCGTATCGGTGTCGTTGCAGTAACATTAACAGTGTATTACAGCCCACTGAACAAGGAGACGGATGATAAATAGCCCTGGGTTAATGGTGCATAGAGGCCTCTATCCAAAGAGAGAGACTGATACAGATATGGAGGGTGAGAGATGTTGTTTGAACTTGGGTCATCATAATAACATTGCTCCAGGTTGCCAGTGAAAGTGCTGAGGGAGGCAGGTATATACCTTAATGTTCCCCCTGTCTGAGGGAATGATAGCTGGTCGACTCTCTGCTGGAACACCATTCCCCACGGGCCCCGTGTCAGAAAGGGAAAGGGAGGAAGAGAAGTGAAGTGAGTGTACACCCCTCTTTCCAAATGCTGATGGTGCACTGTAGATATCACCTCTCCACCACCCTTCCATTTGGCCATAATGCCTCCCCTTATTTCCCCCTTTCCTCTTTTTTTGTTTGTTGGAGACATTAGCAGACAATCATCAAAAGACTATTGATTATTTGGATTTTTGGCAGGTAGTTCTTGTGTATGAATGTAATGACACAGGCAGTGAAGCAAAAGCTGGGTTTCTTTTGATTGACATTGTTCAGTTAGTCCAGCATAAAACCAAATTCTAGCTCAGGTTAACCATTATAACCATTTGGAAATAATGCTTTTGGGCTGCTTTTGTTGTCTCAGTGTGCCTCATGCCAAGTCTAAACCTGTGAAAGTTATTAGATGTCTTTATACCTTCAAAAATGGGTAGTTCTCAGCTCTTTTGGTTCAACTGGATTATGATTGATTTCAATTATCGTCCACAAATCTAAAAGTTGAATTGAAAAATTAAAATGTTGAATTCTTGTTTCAGTTTTCAATTGTGGATAATATTATTATTATTATTATGGATATTTGTTTTTTTGTGGAGATGTGTCACTGACTCACAGTATTGCTCATTGTGCTTTTGTTTACCTTATTACTGTGAACTTAGTGACATTGTTTCAAGATTTAGTGACCTTTCATTCACCTTTAGTGAGTGTTGATTTCATATTAATGTTTCTTCTTCACAAAGGCACTTAGCGCAAATTTGTCCCTGCTCATCCTGCTCAGGCATAGCTCTCTCTCCCTCGCTCTCCATTCTGTTCGCAAGAGTGATGAAACACTGGATTTAAGCACTCAGACTGAGGCAGTTTGTTGCTTCCAACTGTCTCTTAGAGTGAGTCATTTTCCATTTAAATATAGCTGAAATCAAAGCATTGACCATAACTTGGAATACTATTAATTGCTAATGAAGTTCTGGGGGCCAAAAATATAATTTTCAGACAGCCCTATTGTGCTTTGAAATGCAGGAAGGACAAATCCCTGAGTAGATTTATGTCACAGGTTCATGTGGATAAACAAGATGTGAGATGCAAGTGAGATGCAAGTGAGATGCCACATTTATCAGGTGGCACCCCAGCTTGTGAAATAACATACACGTACTGAGTTGTAAGTGCGATGCATTTGTGAACAGTAGTTGAACTCATCCTTGTTTGCATTCATCTTATCTTTGTTTTTGTGAGTAATAATGGTATATTAGTGTGTTTTCTCTCACAAAAGTTGTATTTATTACATAATGTGGCTCTCCTGCTTAAAAGCTTTTCAGTGACATCTAAAGAGAACACTTTTGAAGCCACATTTACAGTTCAAAGCCTTGCAGCAAGCTGTAGTACAACAACTTATCAAAGATCCCAAAGCTGCCTCCTGAAGGTGCATTTGTTGCTAAGCTGCAAAATACAAACCAGCATCATTACCATTTTGAAATCAGATGATGCATGGCAGTGAATCACATGCTAATGTCCTATATAAAGCTTCAACTATTGAGATCTCAAGTGGTTTCCATAGTTGAACAACTGATGCACATAGAAACAACACTGATTATAACATTATGAATGCACTTTGGCAGCCACCATGAAGTAGATGACTGAGACCTAACCACTCAAGCTGTCCATCTGCCAGCAAAATTCTACCCCTGAGTGATAGGAATTGTGAGCACACACACATTTTCAGTTTCTAGTGACTCAGTTATGGCATTTAATTATGACTTCTGGATCAAAAATGTACGTACTGCTGCAAATTTACTAAATTTGACAATAGAAAGGGCAGGAAGTAGTATAAAAAGAATGAACGCTATAAATAATAGAGCCATGGTCAGAGAAATATTTCTTTGAGTGTAGCATTACTGTGAGTGAACCCAAATAAAAAAGTAAATCGTTTAAATGTTCTACATGTAGCATTTTAACATAAATAAATAATCACCACATTAATATTTGAGGACAAATGCCACAAGCAAAAGAGGCTACCTATAAATTTGCAATCCAGCATTACTTTTCATATTGTGTGCCAAAATCAGGTACTAAATCTAAATGTGCTGGATTGATTTGCAGGAATAAAGTGCTGTTGTTCCATAAAGATCTGGAATTATAGTTCACCAGAAACCAAAGATAGAACATTTAAATGATAAAACAAAGGTACTTAGCCATTTAATGAGTTTCTATTGTCTGTGTAGTACTTTTATTTGAGAATATAAACTACAGCAGCAGGTTAAAAATAGCAGAGGATAGACTGGTGGTGGAGTAGAGGAACTGCTCAGAAGACTGGAGTTTTTCCAGGATTTATGCATCAAGCCAACATGATGTCCCTCTAGTGCTAAATATGCATTTGTATAGATTTTAACTGCTTGGTGTTTGATGAGTTTTTCACTGTTTCAAGGACAGTTGTTTTGGCCTGAGCTGAAGCATAATCCTTAAGAGATAAACTATACAAAGGTATTTGAGAACCATTTTATTCATATTACTATAATTGTAACAATGCTCGAGAACTCTCCTACACTTTTGCTGTTAATTTAAATATCTGGGCCCTGTAAGAAACCTACAGAGAAATCTTTACTTCTAGGAATGTATTTCCACCATGGTGCTACTGTCATGTGACTGGTCTCATGAGGGCCACATGATGCAATTAGGTTCCCCACAGCCACTGTCCTGTGATTTTTCTTTTGTTGCTGTAAAGTTTTGGAAACTTGTACTGACGCTTAACCCAGCTGTGCTGTTCCTTAAATTTACCACAAAATGGCATAGTTCTCTGTATTAGAGATAAAAGAAGATTCAGAGAGTGGTGGGTGTGAGGAAAAATGAAAGGAAAAAGAATGATTCAGTAAGATTCAGTAACAGTCAGTGGGTGCAGGGGAAGAGAAAAAAGGAAGACTTAAAATCATGGTTGTCAAGGAGATAATGAAGAACAAACTAGACATATATTAATGTCTTTTTCAGCTCCAGCTCTCACTCTCATCGAGAGCATGGTTGTGAATTTGTCTTCCCAGGTGACATGTAAGGGCAGCAGGATTCATGGGGATGTGTGACGATGTAGCACCATGAGTAGGGGAGAGAACAAAAAGAAGACCAATGAAACAAAACTTAACTGAAACAAAATGGACTACAACAACACAAAGCATAGAACAAATACACAGTAATTGTAAAGAGCAGAGCAGCTGTCTTTAAGGATTAGCATGATGCGCTGCAATCCAACAAAAGTTTGAAGAGTCTTGAGTTTTTGTAGTGTCCTGTTCTTGCTCACTGAGCTGCATTGGGCCACTCTTCTCTTAAAATGTAATTGAATGTAACAGACCATTAGATATCTGACCCTAAAAGAGCACACCACTGATGTAGCTTTGGCCTGTCAAAATCACAATGGTCAGTTTAAAAATAAAGGATGCAATGCACTGGAGCAGAAGATACTGTCTTTTGAATTCCACTCATTGTTGTTCCTTGTCAAAACTTCGTGAAACTCAACCAAAGACGATTTAGTTGGAGGTATAAGAATATTTAGCAAGTAAGTGGCTAATGTAGGCTCGGCTACAAGTGTAACTCCACATCTTCCATTTCAAAATTGCAGACTTCAGCTGTAAAAATGGAATTACGTAAGGTGCTTTAAAAGATTTGTATTGCTCTGGAGCCACAAAAGACTTTATGCATCTTTGCCAACATATGTAGTTTTACTCCATAGCACCTGTAAACGGGCATTGCTGAGAAATCTGTGGATTTCCACTTAAATGCAACAAGGGGAAGGACTAAAAATCACTTAACATGAAATATTGTTGTGTAACAGCAGAGGTCGTTTTCAGTGAAAAATTAGTAAGACCAGACCTGAATAGAATACAAGAAAATATAATACCATAAAATACCATAGCACAGATTTAATTCAGTGAAACACAATCCATCATAATGTATCATATTGTTATTGTGCAACAATAATGATATAAAATAACAAGAGAACAAAGAAGTTAGATGGTATGGGGACATAATTTGGAGTGATGCCCAGTCTAACAGACAGATTGATATTGTTAAAAAGAAAACGTCATTTCAATACACATTATACAATCAAAACATCAATAAGCAAAAGTAACAGTATTCATTCCAAAAAGCTTAAAGCTAAATCAGTTTGTTAAAATAAAATGGTAGCTGAATGTCTCTGTCATTTCCTCTTGGATGTTTTTCCTCTGACAGTTTGTTAGGAAATTTGTGTAACAGTATTTCAAAAATTTATTCAAGCTAGAATGACAATAAAAAGAGAGAAGCCTGAAGTAGTATTTGTTCGTTCTTTATCAGTTGATCATCATGTGATCAATTTTAAAATTCCCTGGAGCCTGAGGAAGTCGAACCAGCTGGGCAAAGCGGGCTGGTTAGAAGACAGTTTAACGGGGAAACAGACAGTAGATGAATAGAGATAGAGAAAAGGAAAAGTAGAGGTAAAGTACAGACTGACATGAATAATCAGGCAGAATGAGGCCTCATTCAAGATCTATGACCCACTCCTAATAGGGTAACCCAAAGTATCACATGGACGCAGTTACTAGAATAAGGGAGTGAGCGGATTGCTGGGACCAGCAGGAATGAAGAAGCTGATTCACGTAAGGCTTTAATTTCCCAGGAATATTTGTCTGCCTTGCTGTATGTTTCATTCAGTCCCCCTCTGTGTTTTTGCTTTCTTCATTAGACCTTGCTCCACTGTGGCATACTTTTAGTAAGATGGCAGTAACCTGGGGAGCTAATGACATACTGTGTGGAAAGCTCTCCTGAACCCAGGTTTTGGCAAGTTTACAAAAATATTTGAACCTTGTGCTTGAACACAGGCAACATATTTAGCTTATATTGTAAGGGATGACATGAGGCATTAAAGTGCTGTTATGGGTTAATTTTTCTTTGTATAGACTCTAAAATCTTGAAATGCTTTGCAGTTTTCTCTCAGTAAAAATTATGCTCTTTTTAGGGTGGGATTTTAATTGATAATATTTGTTCTTCCCTTTATTTTAGTTGGAAATTTAACCCTTATTTGACAAAAATAACTAGGTGATTAATTTGGGCTGAAAATAATGATAAGTTACAGCACTCATTGAAGGTGCAGTGGTAGACACCGATTTCATATAGTGCGTGTGTGAGGATGATTACTGGCAGCACAAACAGTGTAATGAACCCCATTTGGAAGATGTGCCCTTAGGCAAACATTAGGGAAAACCGAAGAGTGCTCCCATTAGCAAGAAGGAAGAAGGCAGAAAGAATGAAAAGTTGGGAAATACACACATTGAAAGGAGAGATTTAAAAGCATTTTGATAGTTTTCTGTGATATCCTCAGAGATTTGTAGAAAGTGTTAACATTAGAGCAGGAAGTGGAAGTGAGTGCACTGAAATACATGTACACTAATGGTGCTGTCACTGAATCCCACATACCTGCAGGTCGTTGTCAATTATGTAAATGCCTTATATGACTTATAATGCAGTGTCTTTGTAGGTGGATGAGTCAGTTATGATAATAGAAAAACACTGTAAAAAGTGTGCAGAGGATTATATATTGCTTGTATATTTTGTACTATATATCTGCAGCCAGCAGTTGATCCTATATGATTGTGGGACAGAGCCAAGCTAGCTTAGTCCTTCTCCTTATTGTGCAGTTTCATGTTTTACAGACAGGCATGGTATCTAACCTTTGCAGGAGAAAAAAATGTTCATACTTTTCCCTGCAATATGGATTTATGCAGCACCAGTGTCCAGTTGGATGTTGCTTATTATGTAATCTTGCACCATACTGTAAGCTCATGTGTCAGCTCAGGCTGGAATATGGGCCTCTGCAATATCTGGATAAAACATACTATAAGCTGTTATGCTATTCATAGCAAAAAGCAATCTACGTACTAATGATTATGATTCCCTATGGCATACACATCTGTAGATGTATGCATTGCCAGTTGCATTTTTGAAATTATTTAATTTCATGCAAATATTTAAAGTGGAACTATTATGTTTATGCAATTTTCCCCCTGGAATTAGTAAAGTATTCTGGTTTAGATTTTTATTGCTATATTTTGATTTTAAGACTCTCGAGTGGCTTTTGGAAAGTGATCCTTATTTATCTTATACTGGGCCTTCGTAAAACCACGTAGTTAATGCACTGTCTAAAACAAGTCATTTTATCTCCCTCCTCCCTGTAGTTAAGTACATTTGACTCTGATTGGCTGCTCTCACAAACAGAAGGTTTGAATGCCAGGTGGGTGAAGTTTCTGTATTCATTGCCAGAGCTATGTGCCATATTAATGGCATTAAAGCCCCTGTCATACCTTGATGAATTAACAAGTGTATGCGACATACAAAAAAATCTGCAAATACGCTGGCCTTTCATCGATTTAGTTCAAGGTAAGTTTTGTATAAGTTAAGAGGATGCTGAAGCATTTATCTAATTTTTTTGCTCTTTCTTAATTTATTTTTATTTTTTCTATTTTTTATTTTTTATGATGCAAGGGTATGCAGTCTGTGTGTGTAGTGGGTATATGTATGTATGTAAGTGTATATGTTATGTGTATGTGAAATAATTTTGAAAAAGACAATAAATTTATTGGCAAAAAAAAAGAGGTTGCTGAAGTACGCTGGTATACATCATAGTATGTCAAAGTCGCTGGAAAATTTTGAGCATGCACAGAATCTTCGTCGTTTGCCAGTGTATGGCTCATATGTCCCGCATATGCGGACCATACCATGTTGCAGGTACTTCATGCATACGGAAACTCATGTTACTCATATGTCAGAATACGTGGAGATAATGTCTAGCGTACCCATAACGTATACCTATGAGTAACATGTTTTTGACATATGTGTAACAAAAATCAAACTTGCCTCCAACGGATATTGGCATTTGTAGACGTATTTGATGTGTTCCAGTCGTACTGAATGTACAGCTACTGTATAATTGCGTATGTGCCATGTTTAGGGGACGTGGAATAAATGGGTTCAAGTTATGAATGCCGGCAATACGCTAGCATTCGATGGTATTATGTTCTATATTTGTTAGCAGTACGTTATGTGTATGTCCATTTAACATCACTATTCTGCTTATGCCAGTGTTTTAGCATAAACTTGTTAAATCATCATGGTGTGACAGGGCCCTAACCTAGAAACACAAACCACACAGAAAACACAAAAACTGACATTAACACCCACTGCTAATTTAGAATCACCAATTAACCAAGGATTGAACCCCTGCAGACACAGGGAGAACATCCAAACTCCACACAAAAAGGCCCCAGTCACTCAGCAGGAGCAGCACTTTATAACCACTGTTCCACCATGCCATCTGTGTGTATATTACAGAAAATAAAGAAAAGCATAATGTGCTCCCTTTAAAATTCTGTCTTGATTATGTTAGCATTAGTGCACCTCAGCAAACTCCTACTCTATCTCACCCATTTGCCGGGTGCTACAACTGCAAAAGCTGAGCAATGCTACCAACTCCCTTTGAATGAAAGTGCTGCAGTTATTTAAAGCCAACTGAATGTCCACAGATCAATGCAGGCACTTAGTGCGACCTGGGTACTCAACACAAACAGACATGTTTAACTGACGAGGAAGGAGAACAGAGACAGAGTTACAGATGCCTTTTCTTCTTGATTTCTTAATTGTGTTTGTTTGTGTACCTTCGGCTGCTCCCTTGGGGTTGCCACAGCAGATTAATCTGCATTTGTAATTCGGCAAAGCTGGATACCCTTCCTGATGCGACCCTCCATGGTGAAAGGGGCTCGTGTAACAACATGGAATCAAACCAGGGACCTTTTCCTTGTAAGGCAAATGCACAAGCCACTATGCTACAAGGAGCACCAATTGTGTTTGCTTGTGTATTCATCATTATTGGTTGGGTTCAGTGATATTTTATCTTTATTGCTGTTTCTTGTGCTTGATTGGTTTTAATAATATTCAAAGATGACAACATGTATTGCTTACTGAGCTGAGAGCACAAGTAAATCTACTGATCTTACAAAAATATTCCTGGTTATTCCTTTTAACCCTTACACACTTTTTTATTCCCATGTGACATGATTTGCAGCATTAGTTCAGGTCATGAGTTGGAGGGGTCATGTGACCACCAGCAACACTGTCTTCCAGTCCCTCCCAACACCCACAACACAGACAATGAAGCAAGCTTGACCAGTGTGTGTAAGTTTACTCCCTTGCAATCCAAAGAATGACTCTGCTTATCCACAGGAAATCCACAATAATGGTCTGCTGTCCAGCTCTCAGCAAAAGCACAGTGGTTGGTCTATTAGCTCGTCTGTCTCCTGCCTTGTATCTAGCCTGCATTATCCTCAATCTGCTTCACTGAGTGCAATAACTGCTTAACAGCAGCACCCATTATTGTTGCTCCAGAATTTTACCAAGTCTCATACCAGGGGAAAAGAATTAATATTTGTAATTCTGGGTCATCAGAGAGGATGAAAACTATGACTGGAAGACATGCATGCATTGTGGCAAAGCAGTTGTATTATCTCATTCCCCTACCGAGATGTGCTCTGTGAAAACCAGGCTAATGAATTTCTCTGTTTAGCTGGCAGATGGTTACCCTCTCCTCTCCTCTCCTCTCCTCTCCTTTCGTCTCCTCTCCTGCAGTTATTCAGGAGTTTATCAAAAAGAGGAAACAGTGATTCAACAGGAAAATAATATATGCAATAACCGAATCTAAATATAACTAAACTTTATGCGCTTTATAGTTTCATTGTACCAACAAATAACACATGAAGTACAGGCTACAGCAACTTGGTGTTAAGTAATTATTCATAAGTGCTCATTAATGTGTATAATATTGTTTATGTAACACTTTTCAAAAATCAATTTACACAGCTCTTTAAATATTAACACCACCAAACAAACCAGCACAGGCTCAAACAACCAACCACACACATGCACACAGATGGTGAGTGGTCTGCTGACCCACAAAAGAAAAGGAAACAGGTGAATGTCTATTTCAGCTCCATTTATCTCAATTATGGATGATCTTCAGCGTTTTCAGTCCTGCTGTTTACCTTCAGATCCCTCCCCATAGGCGTTATTTCATTACAGTATATCATGTATTTTATTTGGATTAGAATTCAATATAATTTATTAATACTGTAGTTACTTTGGGCCTGCTTTTTAGGAGAATGCAAGTCATATCATGTCATTGAAGGTTTCAGTAAAAATTGGTTTCAGTACAGCTTCAGGAATTCAGTTCAAATTATCTTTGGCACTTTGGCACACTGATTAAAGACTGACACTGAGGAAGTAAAAGTAGTTCAGGTATTTTTTTGGGGGTGCTGTGTTAGGTCAACAAGATCTCTCTTTTGACATGGGTGCTAAAATGACTGCTCAAAACAAACAAACAAAAAAGATTCTCTCATAACTAATTGTTCAATCAAATTAATAAAAAACACATAGGAGTTTATATATTGGAACACAATTATTAGATTAACATCTCAATATGATTTTCTGTTAATTTGTAAATTTAACCTAAATACCTGGGACTCCCAGCAAGAAGCCATGTGGGGAAAAAACCTGGCTTAAATTAAATTAAAGCAATGCATTAGAGGCATAACGTATTTCATGTAGTTCATCACTGCAGTCCACCAAAATACTACATTTAATTATGTATCCATGTTATCAGTCACAGAAACTGATGCTATTTTTCATACAAAAACTTGTATCGAGAATCTTTATGAACATCACTCCCTCGCTGCGTAATGGCTTTCTGTTATGTTGATAATTAGTGTGTCTTTGACATTTCATATTAAAGGCAGAAACATCTGTCTGTCACTTTGAGTCATTCCTTAAGTCAGTAATAGAGAAGAAAAATCAATGGAAGTCCAAATTATTACTCTGTGGCGTTACTGATGGAGATGGTTTATTGAAATTTTATTGGATGAATTTTGAGGCATAAAGTGACAGTAATATTCCTTGTAAATGTAAGGTAAATGAACATACTGGTTGTATTAAGATGACTAGTAGGTGCACTGGTGTTTATTGGATTCTTAGAAATGGTAAGAGGAGTAGGTATTGTCATAAAGGTATTCTTAATTGTACTAAACAATGCAGTAATCACAGCAGCCATTGTAATTATATAGCTAGTAGTAGTACCTTAATGTTATGTTTCACAGTAGTAGAAATTGTGTTGCGGCCGGTGGCCGAGAGGTAAGCGGACCCAGATGCAGACACGACACGGAGGCATGCAGTTGCAAGGAAATAACCAGACTTTATTGACAAGGTAAAAATAGTAAATAATAACAGTGAGCGTGGAGGTTCTGGGAGGTCTGGTGTCAGCAGGGAGCAGTGCGGCGAGGAGCGTGGCGCTA